>WNNJ02003203.1:0-48512 GCA_012934845.2 Pomphorhynchus laevis
TGAGTGTTGCCAGGTACTCATCATTTCGATGCTGAAGTGGTCGTCTAGAAGTGACATGGTGATTGAAAGTCGTGAATCGAAGTCCAGTCTATCAAGCAACACCATTTAGTATAAATGCCGTATTTCGTAAGAAATCCTGGACCGTTGTCTACTCAGCACATTCGTGCATTACTATTATATATATACTAAATGGTGTTGCTTGATAGACTGGACTTCGATTCACGACTTTCAGTCACCATGTCACTTCTAGACGACCACTTCAGCATCGAAATGATGAGTACTTGGCAACACTCATCAGTAGAATGAGGTACACACTGGTCGTTTCAGTTGCCTGTGTGACATTGTGAATAAAGGCGTTTCCAACACTTTGCATATATGTATATAATAGTAGTGCATATATGTATATAATAGTAGCTTATATATAATCTGTTTAATTATCAGTTAATTAATCCAGAGAACAAAAACTCCTAATTTATTAACACAACGCGTTTCGAAAATTTTCTTCTTAAGAAGAAATTTTTCGAAACGCGTTGTGTTAATAAATTAGGAGTTTTTGTTCTCTGGATTAATTAACTGATAATTAAACAGATTATTTATAGCGTCTTGAAATAGACCTCCAGAGGCTGTTAATGAATAATTGTAATTCAATATATATATATATATATATATATATATATATATATATATATAATCTGTTTAATTATCAGTTAATTAATCCAGAGAACAAAAACTTCTAATTTATTAACACAACGCGTTTCGAAAAATTTCTTCTTCAAGTGATTACACTAGATATTTTCTGCAGTATATATCTTGATTCCGACATGAAAGAATTCAGCGTATATCAATCACATACCAAAATTCCAATTATCATGGTACATGATATTCATGATACTTATTTAGCATTTTATCACTCATGATTTGTCCTATCCAATATCGATCCGTTTGTTTCCTTTCATAGATATTTTTAAACCCTCCTTGTACAATTTGCGTTGATAATATATGATTTGGAAACTCAATTTTGTGATTAACCACTCCATCAAATCCTATTTTGTTATTTAGAATATCAGCACGTCTATTGTTCATTCTCAAGTTTAATTGTCTACCGCTCTCTCCGATGTACTGTTTTTGACAATCATTGCATGTTGATAAATATATTATATTCTTTGATTTACAAGTATGGTTACCTCTTGTTTTGTACGTTAACCCGGTGTGTTGACTCTTAAATGTGTTTGTAACATTCACTATATCCGCACAACATTTACATCTTTTATCTTTACATGGAGCTGAGCTACCCATACTTTTCGTCGCTTCTGTCATATTTTTAATTTTTGAATGTACAATTTGACTTTTAATGTTTTTGTTGTTTTTAAAATACACCTTAACTCTGTTTAGGCTGGTCAAATTTCGATCTTTGTTTGTGTTTAGTAATTTGTTAATATTTTCAAATGCTGCGTTATACTCTAGAATACAATTAATATTTTTATTGTCCTCCGAGCAGGCTTCCTCTTTGTGGTTTTTCAGCAAAATTGATATGTTCATTTTTCTAACTCTGCTGTACTGTGTTAGGCACTGCCTATGAGAATATCCCCTATTTTTTAATTGGTCCATCAATATTTTACTACTTGATTCAAATTGTGATTTCTCGCTGCATATTTTCCTTCTGCGGATAAATTCATTGTATATCAATGTTCTTTTTGTTTTTGGTGGATGAAAGCTGCTAGCGTGCACATATGATGCCACGTTTGATTCCTTTTCATACAGAGTTGTTTGAATCCTTCTGCGCTCATCTCTGTAAATAGTTGTATCTAAAAAGTTCGTATTTCCGTTGCTTTCTGGTAAGGCCAATGTAAATTTTAGTTCACTAAAACGATTTAGATCTGCTACAAGTTCTTGTAAGCTTTCAATGTTGTATGGCCAAACTATTAAGATGTCGTCGATGTATCTAAACCAAACTTGAGGTTTAAGTCTTCGAGTTTTTAGATACTGCTCCTCAATCTCAGCTACATATAGGTTGGCGTATACGGGCGCTACCGATGTACCCATTGCAGTCCCGTTCTTTTGTATAAATAATCTATCGTTAAATTCAAAACAGTTGTTTCTGAGTACTAGTTCGAGAAGTGCTCCAGTTTTGTCAATTTCATTTTGTTCATAATCCCTTTGAACCATTCTTTCCTTTATTGCATCAATTCCCTTCATTGTGTCGATTGATGTATATAGCGACTCTACATCAAGCGTTGCAAATATTGAGTGTTTATGTATTGTTAGTTCATTGTTTTGTAATTTCCGAAGAAAATCATCGGTGCTCCTAATATGTGATTGGACATGATCAAGTAATGGTTGTAGGTGTATATATAGCTTTCTCCTTGGTAAGGATTAAACTTGTTACACTGCTTGCTAGGACTCTCCATTGAGTTCAGGTATATAATATCTAAGGTAGTAAATTGCCAAAAATTATTTTACTATTATAAACACTAGCAAAGAACAGAGACTTTTTATTTAAAACGTTTCGTCCGAATCTAGGACTTTTTCAATCTGAAAAAATACAGTAATTAGAGTCATAAAATCTGAAAAAGACTTTGTCTGTATATAATTAATCTGGTCGCCAAAAATATGTGTTCTATATTGATACCTTTTCCTTTGACGCACATCAATTGACCTATCCACTGTTCTAATTGTTTGCGGGTGACTTTTTTTATCGACATTGCCCGCTATAACACAATATGTGAAGCAATCACTGGTGGTATCGTGGCATTTGACACAATGATTAACTATGACGTCTCGATTGACAAACTTCTTTATTAAATCGCTTTGGCAGTTATTTAATCTTACATTCAGCGACAATCCACTTTCGCCTACATACTGTACATGACACTTTTGACAGTTTGCAACATTAATTATACCAGTTGTGGCGCATGTGATGTTTTGATTTATTTTGTAGTTTAGATTAGTATATTTACTTTTAAAACATTTTCTTTCTTCTACCTGTTGACAACATTTCGTTCTACTTCTATTGCATTTTGTAAACCTGTATGTTTTATTTTATTTTACAACGAATAATCAACACCGCCGTTCGAGTGCTCTTTCGTCTCCGTCGCTTCGACCACACATCCACATATTTTGCCCAACTCTCCTGGCCCACCATCCACATCCGCATCAAACTCCGCCTTCTTCTCGTTACTTTTCGTCTCATCGCTGTCGGCTCCCCATCGTTCATCAACCTTCTTTTCTTAGACGATACTCGCCCCACCTCGCTTTCGCTTCGTTCCCGTTATACCCTCTTACTCCACGTTCCTA
Organism: Pomphorhynchus laevis; assembly: GCA_012934845.2. Classification (NCBI taxonomy): domain Eukaryota; kingdom Metazoa; phylum Acanthocephala; class Palaeacanthocephala; order Echinorhynchida; family Pomphorhynchidae; genus Pomphorhynchus; species Pomphorhynchus laevis. Next base: position 3,295 of record WNNJ02003203.1, read on the forward strand.
ATTACTCCAACAACTACGGTCTCCGATCATTCCTCGTCGTCGCCTCACTCGCCTGGAATCAACTCCCTCTCGACGTCCGCCGCACCTCCTCTTTTATCACATTCAAACACCTCCTCCGTTCACACCTTCTCGACACCTGATTTACATTTTGTTTTGTTATGGCCATGTAAGCGTGCGCTGGCACGCATTTGCCACGTTAAAATAAATCCTTTATATATATTATATATGAATGTAAAGGTAACTGACACAAAATGAAAGATAAAATATTCTTTTTAAATAAAAACGTTTCGGCCACTAGCCTTCGTAAGTTAACACATCATCAACACTTAAATTATTAGGCTTTTATCATAAACATTTACGACATCAGTCCTGAAAGAATTCTCGCTATCTATGTAATTCCTATGTTCCTCTCTTCATCTTTTTTACTCTAAGTATCAATCAAGCGGAATGGATGATCGTATCGATTAGCGTACGATCAGTCATTAATTGACCAATCCAGTACTTCTCGCGCTGTTTTTTTTATAAGTATCAATGATTGGTCCATCGACCACTTCAGCATCGAAATGATGAGTACCCGGCAACACTCATCAGTAGAATGAGGTACACACTGGTCGTTTCGGTTGCCTGTGTGACATTGTGAATAAAGGCGTTTCCGACAATTTGCTTAATTGACTGAGGCTTACGCTCTTTACCAGATCGAATTGCTGTGCTGATCATCCTTAAACACTAGGTCTGGGTCAGCAGCTGATGAGACCCACCCAGACTGATTAGTAGCGTCCTGCTGTATCTACAAATATGCTGATCCATATTTGAAGAAATACCAGGAATGTATTCCTGGTATTTCTTCAAACTAATATATATAGTTTGGAAATATATATATTTTCTTTAAAATTACAACGTTTGAGCGCAACCGCTCTTTTTTAAGTTATTTACAGTATGATTAAATTCAACAATACACTCAGATTTCATGTTTATACGCATTCAAAGTAAGAAAAAAAGCACGGAAGAATATAACTTTGAAATACCATACAGTATTTAATCATACTGTAAATAACTTGAAAAATAGCGGTTGCGCTCGAAACGTTGTAATTTTAACCCAGAGCGCCAGTTTCAAAAATATTCTAATCAAAATATGTATAGAATATCATCTGAGATCAGGCGAAAAATTGGAAGAACAGTATGTAAAACTAAGTTTCAATACCTCAGATTTTGTGTTTTGAATGGAGCGATCCCTCCTGGACTAGGCATTGTTAGGCCATTTGTGGCATATCGAAGAGATGTTCCAAAGAAATATTATGATGAAATGCTCAGAAAATGGAATCATGTTTTGAATACAGCAAGTGAAAATCTACTAAAGATCGTTACGAAATACTACGGCCACGTTTATAATGTTACTGAGGAAAAGATACACGAACGGTGTTATGCATTGTTATTATCGAAAAAGTGTAAAAAGTTGTCATGGCAGTTAAAACGTTCTGTAGAAATAGAAGAACTGCAGAATATTGAGTGGCATCCAAATCGTCGGTTTAAGCGACATCCTCGAAACCGAATTCCTATTACAGAAAATAACGTCACTAATTTATCAGCACGTGAACTTACTCAAGCACAGATTGAAGTATTGAACATGGGACTGAATTATAGACCAGCGAAAATAGAATTTTCTCGTTACGATTTATTTTCAACTTTACAGTGTTTAACTAGACCTGTATGTGATGATAACATGAGAGAACTGGTAAAAATCCAATTAATCAATACGACTGATCTTTCAAAATATACGGACATGATGACCAATAAAAACTTTTCACAAAATATGAAGAAGAATCATATTGAAGCCATTAAAGAAATGAGGAAAATGAAGGATGTTCGATTCAAAAAAGCCGATAAAAGCAATCATTTCGTGGTATGGGATCAAGAAGCGTATATTAAGGAAGCAATGATACAGCTGTCTACTCCTACGTATTCAGAAATTAATAATAACGACGCCGAAAGGATAATCAAGAATTTTAATGATAAGTTTTCAAGTATAATTAAGAATGCAGACATGATGAACAAACTAAAGATCGAAAGTCCATCTAAAGGAAGATTTTACCTTCTACTACAGGTTCATAAAAATGTTTTACCCGTTAGTGGGAGACCTGTAGTAAGCAATACTGGGTGCGTTTCAGAGAAGCTGTCTCGTTATCTACATGAAGAAATGAAGTCTCTTCTTATCCACGTGCCTTCGTATATAGAAAGTACAGACGATTTCCTAAGGAAATTTTCACTCGGATGTCCCACTTTTCCAACAAATATGAGATTAGCTACTTTTGATGTTGAGAATTTATATACATGCATAGAACATGAAAGAGGAATAGAAGCGTGCCGTCATTTTATGGAAATTGATAAATGGAATGAAGAAAGGATAAATAATATGTTAGAATTACTTAGGTTGGTATTAACCAGTAATATATTTGAATTTAATGAAAAAGCATACCACCAACTTTCAGGAACCGCAATGGGCAAGCCGATAGCCCCGATATATGCAATACTAACTCTAGCATACGCAGAACATAAATTGAATACAAAGGACATCGAAAACCCAGTGTTTATTTATCGATACATGGACGATATAATTATCGGTTGGACAGGAAATATTTAGTATCTTCAGAGTTTTAAAAATATATTTGAAATGGAAAGCGGAATGACATTAACAATGGAGGTGGATAATGATGGCAAAACGTGCCACTTCTTGGATGTAAAGTTAACATTACAATCAGAAAAGGAATGGATAACTGAACCGTATCGTAAGGAATCATCAAAGCTCATTTATATGCATGCTCACTCTAATGTTCCAGCTTTTATAAAAAGAAATATGATAAAAACAGAGGCAACGCGAATATGTAAAATATCAAACAATACAAAAAAGCGTGAATACCATCTTGATATTTTACGAAAAAACCTTATTGCCCGCGGATACAATACAAAGCAGATCTACAAAATTTTTGAGACAGTTCATATCAAAAACGCAATAATCTACTAAAACAGAAAATAAATGAAGAATCAACAAATATGCCGCTATGCTTTGAGTATCACCCTGCTCTTCACAAATTACCCTCAGATATAAAAAATGCAATAAACAAGTTACCGCCCGAACTAAAGTCGGAAATACCATTCCCAAAGATATACTATCGATATACAAAATGCTTAAAAAGCATGTTCTAACATGCTTGATCTAACGGAGCTCTCCAATACCGTGACTTTAATATTCATCCATAGGTACCTTAACACACGCTTTAACAATGTCTAAAGCTCGAAAAACAGAACTACTCTTAATCTGAATCATCAGAGAGAATTTAGCATAAGCTCTCTGCATGAGCTCTCATGGTTTAAATTAAAGGTAGTTCTGCTTTCCGAACTTTAAACACTGTTTAAGCGTGTGTTAAAGTGCCTCTATATTATTATTGAAGTCACGGTACTGATGAGCTGTGTTAGATCGAAACACGTCTACCGTTGTTGAAGTTTGTCATCACACATAGGATGACAAATATATAAATGAATGATATAAATAATATATATATATATATATATATATATATATATATATATATATATATATATATATATATATCACTATGTTTTCCTCATTAAGAGGCATAAACACCAGACAGCATATATATAAATGATCTGTTGTTTGAACCGCCTTTATGACGTTTCGGCTGCCAGCGTGACTTTTGAAAACGAGCATTTTCGATAAATTGCTTAAGTTCCAGCGTCAAAAAGCTCACAAACTGGAAACTTGCTTATCAGACCATCTCTATCCATATCAGGAAATTCATTTATTGCTGCATCGCGTCATTCGTTGGATCCTTCAAAGGATTCGGCATATGTATTATGGAGATTGCATCAAAGATGCTTGAAAAACAACGGTCCAGGATTCCATTAGAATGCGATAGTATGTTGAAAGCTGCTGCCGGTAATTGACTAGACTACACTCAATGATCAGCGTACTATTCGTCACTACTACACATCAGAGATGACCGGCAGCACTCATCAGTAGTATGATCCATCTCGATGACGTTTCGGCTGCCTGCGTGAAAAAGAGCATTTCATATATTACATTTATTATTTTTATTATATTTATATACATTTATTAATGAAGTTTATGGCTAGTGTATTGTATAATCGGACCACATTTGTGGTCCGATTATAGTATTTTACATTACAATAAATGTCTATTATACAACTTAACCTATCATAATCGTAAATTAATCAAATCAGCTAACTGAGTCTACGTATTTAATATAATTATAAAATAAACAAAACATAATAATGTTAAATCAAAATTTAATAATTAAATAATAAAATTAATAATTGTTTTTAGATTTTCTATAATTTAAATCAAGTTAAAAAAATGAAATTTAAAATAAACATCATTTTTATGAATTGACTAATAAATAAGAGACGTTGTATCAGAATAAGAATTAGAGGTCATCAGGAGGAACTGCTATGCTATCAGGTTTCGGCCCCTAACTCCTCTACTCAACATAGCAGCGGGGTCAAATACATGCTTATGATGTATTTCCTCTGAGAATTTGGGCACACTCTAGGTTAGACCGATACTGACTTCAATTAAAATTTCAAATCTTCCCAGTCACTTAGAAGTGAAAGACATAAAAGATCTTGAATCTACATTTAAAGTATCGAATCTTCGAACAGTCATGGGTAAGAGCGGCTTCCCACTGCCTATAGGTTTTTGTTCCGCACTAACAGAACAGGCGGAGATTCTTTCAAAGACGGCCTTCAACCGCTTTTTAGGGTACAACCTACGTTTATCGGTCGTAAACACGGATGAACATACTTTCGCGCATTGCAACCAGTGCCACGCTTGGGGGCATTAGGCCTTCAGCTACTGCAACCCGAAAACATGCAGTATTTGCAGTTCTTCTTTTTGTCAGGGACTAATTTCCGAAGAAAAGTGTATGGCTCCCACTATCTGTTCCAACTGCGGTGGGAGCCATCCAGCCTGGTCACGAAAATGCATTCACTTCAAGAGTTATAGTAACTCGTTCATCAAGCAAGCGCCGGTGAAGGTCACCTAAACATTTTCTCACACAGCCTCGCATATGGCTGACGGCGACATACTTCGAATTGTTGATGAGCGTGTAAAGACGGCTATCAAGAAGATAGAAGATTTGTTTGCTACTCTTCTCTCCGTCATCTGTATAAATCCGGTCTCGCCTATACCTATTGCTGTTCCTGAATCAAAGAAGAGGAGGGCTTCGGCCCATACCGTCCCTCCTATCAAGATTGGGAAGATGCTTAAAGGAAAGAAGACATCTCGGGGAAATGAAGATGCTGCCCATGGGCAAGTACCTACTCTGGATGGTGATAGCGACGGGAAGGGGAACCTTCCCGTCCCCTAGCTCTGTCTAGGTAGGCAATCCCACAACCAGCTAATCCATCACAATGCAGAGTACGCGTGAGCGTTTTTCACCGAATATCCTTCAGTGGAATTCGGGAGGTGCTTCTGCCCTTAGACTTCTATCTGGAAGAGATGCAGATGTTGTAGTCCTTCAGCAGACGCGGTCTATCCGTCTCCCCCAGGACATTACTCGATTTATTCCAAAGCACATTTGTTCCCACTATACTCCGTTCATAACCCCACCTCACTCCTCTTCATCTCAAGGTCTTTCAACCTTATTTAAATGCTCATTAAGATCGTCCCTTCTATTAAACTATTCAAGTGCAGCCATGTCTTGTTTAGTATTTTCACTCTGTAAGAACGGTAAACGCCTCAGTCTAGCCAATATCAACATCCGTCCAGGGGAGATACACAAGAACCGTGAGCTCCTGGATGGTATTATCGACAGCGGCTATGACATGATACTCGGAGATTTCAACGAAAGAACTGGTCGTTGGATCAATGCAGCATTTCGCGGAGCTAGGAACGGTTATCTTATTCACAAACCACCGTCCACTACCTTTCATTGTACATCAACAAATTCTATCCTCGACATTTTACTGATTCACTCGAGATGGTTGTTAAAACCCCTCTGCACGGAGCAGTCGCGCCAGCAATTGTCCACCTCTCATGACCTAATTCGTTAGAGAATTGAGAAAGATACGTTGCTTCGAAGGAGGTTTCACTTTGATCCGATCAGAGTGGCCTTCTTTCAGGCGGCTATCCAACTCTTTCCCAGAATTGGAAATGAGAGTTGACCGAATTTAATACCTACCTCTTTTCGCAAGCTATCGCGATTCTATCGACTACCCATAAAGGTCGTATATACAATCCCACTCCGACGAAACTCAAAATCCTAGCAAAATTGCTTAGCTTCCCAAATATCTGTTTCCGCCAGACAGGCTCTCTCGAATGAATACTGGAGCACTAGATATAGGTTTCAGCTAAGTAGGGATATGGCAAGTATTGCTCGTCTTAACCCTTCTAAGTCTTCCTTTTGGAAGATTTTCAAGAAGAAAAAGTTTGTTTGTTGGAAGGATAGAGCATTGGGTTGGATAGGGAATGTAAGCCTTGACAAAGTTTTGGAGAATGCACTTGCTCTACACAACTATAGAGCTACTCAATCACCTCAACCAATCCCGCCTTGGTGTAAATTCAGGAGTAGGGATCTATCTGTTACGGATATCCTTAACTCCTGGGGTCCACTCTCGGGCACCTCCAAATCCGTCGCTCCACTTTTTTCTCGGGTCTGCCAGCTTTTGACAGCCGAACAGAGAAGAGAGGTGGCCGTCACAATGCTTCTAGCCTTCCCATCCGATGTAGCAGGCATCAATATTAGAGAGTTTTCATTCCTAAGAAAACTCCTGCTCATGTCCTAAAGATCTGCTACCCATATCGATTCAAAATGTCCTCGTGTCGATTTACGAAAAAGCTCTTGCACGTAAAATCCGCGACCATTTAAGTAGGCGTAATTTGATCCCTCCAGGTTTTCATGGGTTCATCAAAGGTTGCTCTGTCCATTTAGCAGTAAATGAGGTGGAGCAGTTTTGTCGGGATAATGGCCATCGTCTTGTTGTGGCTGTTTTCCTTGACTTTTCTGCTGCATTTAACCGTATCTCCATTCCTTTTGTGATCTCTACTCTCAGGTCATTCGGGTTGCCTGCGAGAATTGTGAACAGGATGGAGATTATGCTGTGCACCAAGCGATTTTACTATGAAGACGACCCTGATGCTGGTCAGTTCTACCCCATTACGGGTGTGCCTCAAGGCTCTCCTCTTTCTCATATCTTATATCTTGCTGTCTCCATAAACCTATTTAAAATATTCAAACGCGAACTACGTCTAGTGGTGTACGCTGATGACACCACAGCCCTGTTCACTGGACGCAGGTGTAAAGACGCAGTCTCTGACATCAGCCGTATATTTTCAAGATTAAAAGACCAGCTACCCCAATCCAATCTTATTTTAAACTCCGCAAAATCGCAGGTGGTAGTCTTTCATGGCTCCCCTGCAACAAAGAAAAAACTTAAGAGACTAGCACTCTCCTCCATATTTGCCTCTGAACCTCTCCCCACCTTTACAAGTCGAGTAAAATACCTAGGGTTCACCGATACGGTGAACTGGTCGGCGAAAGCTTACCTGGATAAACTCAAACGTATACTGAAGAAAGCTGGGTGGGCTCTTAAACAGGCTCAACATCTGTCATTGAAAGGGAAAACCCAGGTGCGCCTCTGGGGCACTTGGGCTATCTCGGGATTAATCTAATTTTCGAGAGAACGTCCCCCAGAGCAAAAGCTAAGGTTTCTTAAGCTTCTCGTCTCTCGTTTACCCAGCATAGTCCGTCTCGATTGGACTCTTCGGGGGTGAAAGACCCCGGGTGATTCAGTCGGAAGGCGGCGTGTTTGATTGGTTTGTGGGCTCAGATCCCCATGGACCTGAGGCTGTAAAATGGAAGAATAAAGAAGACGACTGAAAATGTGCACCACTTGAATTTATTATCTATATTGATACATAAAAACTTGTATACTATCATTTATATATTTTTTATTAACAAAATCTTTATTTATTTATTATTTAATGTATTATATTTTATATTATATGGTATGCATGAATGCTCATGCAAAAATGTTTATTGTAAATTTAAATATGTCATCTTTACGATATAAATTAATAGTAGTTTTAGTTAATGTTAATTTAATGTTCATATCTAAATATATGTTCTCTTTATCATCAATATTGGTTTTGTTAAGAATATGGCTTTCTGGATAAATTTGTTCACTAATTGAATAAAAATTATTAGAATTAAATGCACATATATCATCAATGTATCTAAGCATATATTTCATATATTTATATTGTTTAGATTTAGTTTTTACACAGTTATGAACAAATTCATATTCTATAAAGCTAAAAACAATTCAGCTATAATTGGGCTACTATTACCTCCCATTGAAACACCTTTTACTTGTCTAAATATAGATGTCCATACTTTTAAATAATTATGATCTATTAAAATATTTAAGGATTCTATTAATTCAATTTTATGCATATATTTATATTTACTTGATGGTTTTATTTTTGTTAGATAGGCGTTATAATAATTATAACATATATATGTATATCTTTTTATGAATATGAGATTAATTAATTTTACTAACGCTTCTTTAATATCTACTAAATCTAGATTTGTATAAAGCGTACTAAAATCGTATGTATTTGTATTTTGAAAATTTATTCCTTTTGTGTGTTCTAAAAATTATTTTGTAGAATTAATACTGAAATAGTGTTTTATACCAGTATTAATTTCGATTACCTTACAATATTTTTTGAAGTGTGCTTTAATTACTTTAAGTATTTTGTTCATATAAACAGGAAGTGATTTCAATGTACATTTAAACGCACTACATATGAACCTAGGTTTTATTGGATTTTTATGTAATTTTAGATTCCAATATAATATAGGTATAGTTTTATTATATAATTCAACCGTTATATCCTTTTTATCCATTATAGAACAGTGACTTGTAATAATTGTTTCTAAACTTAATTCACTTCGTTCATATGTTGGATTTACATTTAAATCATTAGAATTAACCTCTTTCATTAGTATATCATAATAAAGCTTTTTGCCTTTGAAAACAAAGTTATTACTAGTTATCAATAGTTGTTATTATATAACACAACTATTACGTTTATATTATTTTATAATTGTTTGTTATTTTCATTTTCTCTCTAATTTTATCAAATATATAAGTTTTCCAAATGTTTATCTTTGATGCATTCAAGCTTTCACTATTAATCGGCTTATCAAAGTAAGCATTTAAGTCATTATATAACGAATTGTAAATTTTATTTTTATTTTATACACTTTTGATAGCATTTTCCTTAATATTTTCCTTCAAATTTATACCCTTCTCATCCATTATAGAACAATGACTTGTAATAATTGTTTCTAAACTTAAATCACTACATTCATATGCTGTGTTTATATTTAAATCATTATAATTAACTTCTTTCATCAGTATATCATAATAAAGCTTTTTGCATATGAAGACAAAGTTATTACTAGCTTTATCAATAGTTGTTATTATATAGTTATCCTTTAATTTATCTCTATTTATCCTTAAAATAAAGATAAAAATATAATTATATAAGATTTTGTACAATTTATGTTTATTTATTATTATCAATAATAATATTTTATTATTTAAATGATAAAATTAATAATTGTTTTTAGATTTTCTATAATTTAAATCAAGTTAAAATAAAAAAAAAATTGAAATTTTAAATAGAAGTCAATTTTAAGGAATTGTCTAATAAATAACATACTATGTATCTGAATAAGGATGAGATGTTATCAAGAACTGATGTTATCAGGTTTTGATCTATATTACTCGACACAACAGAGTCAAGTACGTGATAATGACGTATTTACCGAAATTTTATTATTTTATTTTAATACATAGCTTATTGTTAATCATCCATCCATAAAAATTTTCAAACTGTGATCAGGCAAAATAGCCTTATGGCTAAGCCTTGTGAGATTTTTTAGATTAGCAGCAGTGTTCCGCTTAAATGATAAAATTTACTGACACGACAAAATGCACTACTGCAATAATATCAATTAAGCATTTACTGCAACCATGTTATAGTTGATATACACTACCTAAACTAACATATTTTTGAAGGATATTAGAGGTTACTAGAATTTGTCTCAATTTGTTGATTACCCACAAATTGGCCTTATATCTGCGTGATTATACTCAATCAACATGATTGTTTTATTCGATCTTGAGCAATCGATGTGCATAGTCACATAGTTATATTTGTTGTCTTGTAACATGGTAGTGAACTTTATTATTATTTTAGGTAAGCTTTCCTTTGGTGGTGCTCTTCAGTATTTTCATGTCATGCTTCTACCGATTTTGTCGTACGCGCTTTCAGTAATCTGGGCAGACCTCACTACGGCTAATTTTGCGCAGATCGACAAATGTAAAGGTAGATTCATTAAGCGTGTTGTAGGCGTCTCTCCAAAGTGCTCGACGACTGCGGTTTATGTTTTATCTAAAGTCGAGTTATGTACGGAGTATTTACGAAATATGATCGGATCCCAAGATACGGTACATTATATTCAAAATAAAAAAGACTACATATAAGGTTAGCAAGCTAGATCATCAACTGTACGCTTCACCAGTTAATACGTGTAATAAAAGAGAGCTTTCCAAGATAAGCTTTATCAAAATCAGTCTAAAACAACACAATACAGATTAGTTAATAGAAAATCATATATCATTCTTCTCGCCTTTTCCTATTGAATGTAGCTCAACTTCGTAGTCGCGTGAATACGAAGGTAGTCGTCTCTGTCGCGTCGGTTTGCAAGTTGTATGATTGTCGTCTAAGCGATTTATATTCTCGGTACACTCGTCATTTTGAGAACATGTGTCGATCGAATTTTGCGAATGTACATTGATGGTATCCCGATAAAAATCGTTGATAGACGCTTCAGGGTTATTTTCGTTTGTTTCGATGGATCCTTCTCCTTGTGCTAATTTACTATTTGAAACAGTCACGATCTTTCCATCATCTATAGAGACACGACTATAATAAGGATTGGATGCTATCACAATAGCTTCATCAACTTTATTGTCATATTTGCCAGCTCTATCATTCTTCATCCAAACAGATGAATTTGGAATAAGCCAATGTTGCAAATCATTGATATTTATCATTCGACGCTGAAAACCAAACATTCGTTCATGTGGTGTAAAATTGGTACTGGTCGAGAGTAAACTACGAACTGCATTGAGCGCTTGAGGTAACATATCCTGCCAATTTTCTATAGGCAAATTGCACGATTCCAACGAAGCTGTTATATACGACCAAATGATCCCATTGTATCGTTCGACAAGTCCGTTTCCCTGTGGATGATAAGCACTCGAATGACTCTGTGCAGTACCATGTGAAAACAAAAATTCTCGTAGTTCGTTTGACATAAAGGATTTTCCACGATCGCTGTGTATGTAAGCTGGTGGACCGAACATGCAAAATAGCGACTTCAGACACTTGATTACAGTGGTAGACGACATATCTCTGCAGGGAAATACGAATGGGAACCTTGAATATTCATCGATGATACACAAGGCATAAATGTTTTCATTGTTTGAAGGCATAGGACCTTTGAAATCGATATTCAGCCTTTCAAATGGTCTAGTGGCCTTGACTAGCTGTCCCATTGCTGCTGGTTGATAAAAGCGAGGTTTAAGACGACGGCATATTTTACATTTTCCAACCATCTCGCGAATATCGTCTATTCCATATGGTAAATTCATCGTTTTAACGTAATGGTGCAAACGGATTATACCGGCATGGCAGAGTTTATCATGTAATTGATACAAATGGGAGACATTAGCATTGCACAAAATTGCATTATCTCGTGACAGGGCGTCCGCACATTCATTCTGCGATCCGGGTCTGTAAATAATGTCGAAGCGATAAGGTGACAATTCAATCTTCCAACGTGCAAATTTATCAGCTTTGATTTTGCTGCATTTATGATTTCCAAACATCATGCTAACAGATCTTTGATCTGTTATTAACTTAAAAGGACGATTTGTGAGATGGTGTCTCCAATATCGAACGCTTTCGACAACTGCCATTGCCTCTAGTTCTATAGCTGATTGTTTTCGTTGTGAGTTTGAAAGCGATCGGGAGAAAAACGCAACAGGTCGAGAATCTTGACTTAGTATAGCACCAATAGCACAATTCGATGCATCGGTCTCAACGACAAATTCTTTATAAGGGTCAATAGCTGCAAGTGATGCAGATGCAATATCGTTTTTAAGATTTTTTATCGCACATGTCACTTCATCATTGAGTGAAAACAAAATAACATTTAATAGAGGCTTAATTTTGAGTGAAAAGTTCTCGATCCACTTTGCATAATGAGCGAACATTCCACACATCCTTTTTAACGACTTCTGATCGTGTGGATTTTGCATCTCCATTAGTGGTTTAACTCTGCTCGGGTCAGGACGGATAGTGCCTTGCGAAATTAAGTAGCCCAAAAAAACAAATCGTTTCTAATTGGTATTCAGACTTTTGCTTTGAAATTGTCAGATTTAGCGAATTGGCAATTTTCATGAAACAATTTAGACGTTCGTTATGTTCTTCGACAGTATTATCGCAAATTATAATGTCATCTAGATAAGCATATGTTCCCGTCAAATTCTTTTCTTCGATAACTGAATCCATCAGTCGTTGAAAACAGGGAACAGCATTAGTAATACCGAACGGCAATCGACAAAATTGCCACAGACGTCCATTGGCTTCAAAGGCTGTGTACGGTCTATCTTGCTTTCGAATAGATACTTGATGATAGGCAGACGATAAATCAAGTCTTGAAAAAACTTTAAAAGTCGATACCCTGTCTATAATCGCTTGAATATTCGGTAAGGGGTATGCGTCTAATTGAGTATAGTAATTGATTGTACGGGAATAATCTATAACCATTCGTGGCTTGTGAAGCTGAGAACGAACGACAAGTACTTGAGATCTCCACGGTGATCTGCTTTGCTCAATTATTCCATCGTTTTGCAAATTTCGAATCTCCTTTCGTATAAAACCGAGATCATCATAATTATAACGTCTAGATTTTGATGCAATGGGTTTTACATTTGAAGGCAGATTAGGAAATAGGTCAGGAGCTTCTAGTTTGGCAGACTGAATGTGATTGATTTGCACCGATGATGACTGTCCATTAAAATTTAAAGTAAGAGATTTCAATTTTGACAAAAAATCGAGACCAATAATTACCGGAAAACATAATCTATCCATCGCGAAAAACTTTACAGTTTTATATGAGATTCCATTAAAACCATATCTACGATACAATATTCGGTGATTTGCTTAGTTGTTGATTTCGTAGCCATTACTACGTGTTCATTGCACTTCAATTTTGAAAGATTTAATAAGTGTACAGTCGACGAATCGATAAAATTGTGCGTGCTACCTGTATCAATAAGTGCCACAATTTGTTGAGATTGAATTTCTACTGTCTCAGTGCATTTCATCAGTTGATTTGACAAACGTGGAGAGATGCGAGACGAAAGGCATTCCAGGGTCGCAGTGATATGCGAAGTTTTCGATGACTTACACACTGATGCAAAATGTCCTTTTTTTCCACATTGATAGCAAGTAGCATTTTTAGCAGGACAAGCAGTGCGATAATGACGAGCTCGACCACAAAAGTAACAATTAAGTTGATTCGTGTGTATTACCGATTCTTTAGTGTTTGAAGGACGAATTTCGATTTTGTTAATCGATGCCGACGATGAATGATTTAGCGATATGTCGCTTTGATTTTCAGTTGTGCGAAATTGATCGGATTGAACTTGTGCGGATTCTAACGCGTATGCAAGTGTCAACATTTCTTCGAGCGAGTTGGCTTTATTTTCCAACAGTCGCTGGCGAATGTACGACGATCGGATGCCCTGTACGAAAGAATCAAGAATATGCTGTTTTCTATTCTCTAATGCAACCACATCTTTGAAATCGCATTCATCCGCAAGCGCCTCCAATTGACGAACATACTGCGACAACGTCTGATTGTCGGTTTGTGTTGAACTGTGAAGTTTATACCGAGCAAAAACTGAGTTGATTGGATGGAGCAGTATACCATCGAGTATAAAGACAGCCTCCACAAAAGTTGTACATTTTGAAATCGGCAAGTATAATCGCGTCGATAACAGATTTACCAACAAAGAAAGTTGTTGCGCATCAGATGGGCTATCCAAACAAGAAATAAACGATTGAAATTTTGACTTCCAATGAGACCATTCTTGAGAGGAAGAACTGCTATCAGGATCGCTTGCAAATATTTGAGGCTTCAAGAACTTCTCCATTGATTTTGATAAATTGTAATAAAAGAGAGCTTTCCAAGATAAGCTTTATCAAAATCAATATAAAACAACAAAATTCAGATTAGTTAATAGAAAATCATATATCAATACGCAAACGAGTTGGCAGTCTTCGTGTGCTTCTAAACGCCCCCTCGTTTGGAGGGTTTCGTTACACGGATATCACGACAAGTTTTGTCGCACTTGCATACCCGTCCATAAACGTGGAGTTTCGTGTTTGTTTTTTCTGTGGTGATTGATGTGAGTCTTTATCCCACGTATTTGAGTGCCCGGTGTTAGTGCAAAAATCTTTGAAGGAGATCGATGGGTTAAGTTTACGCCTAACCTGATAAACCTGCTAAATTTCTTTGTGCTAGTTGGGAACTAGCGGTGGACTATCAAATATTGATATTATTTCAAATGAAGTCGTTGCACAATGTTTTATTTAATTTCTTTCATTTGGCCAAGTCGAGAGACGCAGTGCCCTAATAAATTTCCTCTACATTATTATTTCGACAAACAGACGAGCAAAGCTCATAGTTGCACAGTTAAAAAAAGTAAAGAAAAAAGAAAGACTCACAAACAAAAGTCAAAAAAGTTAGTGTTTGAATGCTGAAACCGATCTTGAGTTAATAATTTCTTCCCTTAATCGGTTCCACTTATCTACGATTCG
Organism: Pomphorhynchus laevis; assembly: GCA_012934845.2. Classification (NCBI taxonomy): domain Eukaryota; kingdom Metazoa; phylum Acanthocephala; class Palaeacanthocephala; order Echinorhynchida; family Pomphorhynchidae; genus Pomphorhynchus; species Pomphorhynchus laevis. The sequence continues at coordinate 18,302 of WNNJ02003203.1, forward strand.
GTGTCCAAATTGTACAGTTTACGAGCGTATAACTCCGCGATGGGCTAAAGTAAAATTGTGTCCACGCAAAGCCCGACTTTTCCGAACAGTCATCAATTCTCTTAAGACGTGATTTCCCTTGTGTAAAGCTTCCCATGTTGAACACATATCTCGCCGAAACCGAAGGTCGCTTATAGAAACCATACCAAGTTTTTTAGCCTTTCATTATAAAGTAAGGCTTTAACTGAATTTACGAGCTTTGTTGCCCGGCGCAGCACATTTTCAATTCTACTTTTCTCGTATACTGTTCTTGGGAACAAACATTGTGATGCATAGGTAAGATGACTGATCACAAATGCGTTGGCGACTTCCTTAAATGAAACTGGACTCAACGCACTAAAAGTTCTACGAATCATCCCAACCATTCGATTTGATTTTGAGCAAGCCAACTCAGCATTCCAACTAGTCGAAAAATCATTCGCAACTACTATTCCAAGGTCGCTACGACAAGTTACTACCTTAATGTTCTGATCCTCAAGATGATAAGTTAAATACACACTATGACTGCGTGATTGTAAACGTATAAAAGCACACTTCGATATATTCAGTGAAAGACCATTCATATAAGCCCAGTTGGAAATGCTGTCGATATCCGATTGAACTAGCACCGTGTCCGAATCTGACCGGATAGCCTGCCAAATTGTTAGGTCTCTGCATATAAGAGAGAGTGTGAGTTCAAAATGGAAGGCAGGTCATTAATGAAAATACAGAATAACAATGTTCCGAGGACCGAACCCTACGGAACTCCAACATTGACCGGATAAGGATCAGAAAGAGAACTTGTTCATAACTTGTTTCTGAACATGAACAGTTAGTCGCCCATTGCTAAATTTCAAGCATTCACTTTACCCAATAAAAAAAGGATTTATTTAAACGTGGCAAATGCGTGCCAGCGCACGCTTACATGACAACAAAACAAGACTGTGAATCATGTGTCGAGAAGGTGTAAACGGAGGAGGTGTTTGAATATGATAAAGGAGGGAGCGCGGCGGACGTCGAGAGGGAGTTGATTCCAGGCGAGTGAGGCGGCGACGAGGAAGGATAGGAAACCGTAGTTGTTGGAGTAATTAGGAACGTGGAGTAAGAGGGTATGACAGGAACGAAGCGATAGCGAGGTGGGGCGAGTATCGTCTAAGAAAGGAAGGCTGATGAACGATGGGGAGCCGACAGCGATGAGACGAAAAGTAACGAGAAGAAGGCGGAGTTTGATGCAGATGTGGATGGTGGGCCAGGAGAGTTGGGCAAAATATGTGGATGTGTGGTCGAAGCGACGGAGACGAAAGAGCACTCGAACGGCGGTGTTGATTATTCGTTGTAGGGGTAGGATGATGGATTTTGGAGAATTGGCGAAAAGGCTTAGGCAGTAATCGATTTTAGGGAAAAGAAGCGATGAAAGAAGAGACATACAAGAACGGAAGTCGATAAGGGGGCGGATACGGCGGATGTCACGGAGAATTAAGTTATACGAGCTGACCTTGTCACGGACGAAGGGTTTAAGGGAAAGGTGATCATCGAAATGCAAGCCTAAGAAATTGAGATTGTGTACTATAGGGATGATCGATGAGGCAAAAGATACAATGGGAGGAGATATGTTTGGTTTACGGGGAAGAATCCACATTATTTTGGACTTTTCGGGGTTTAGAACGGGATGGAGATAGAGAGACGTTTGTAGATAGAAGAAAGACAGTTAGAGGCAGAAATGCCGATATCGTGAATGCGATGTGCGGGTCCATGATCATAGATTAGAATGTCATCGGCGTATTTCAGACGTTAAAGGAGTAAGGTTTGATAAATGGAGAGAGATCGCCAAGCAAAAGAGAGAAAAGCAGGGGACCTAGGACTGAACCTTGTGGGACCCCGCAAAAAATAGGGATGGGAGGGGAGGATGATGAATTAGAACAGACGCGAAAGGAACGGTCGGATAGATATGAGGCGAACCATGCTACGGAGGAGGAAGAAAAGCCGTAATCATAACGAAGGCGAGAAAGGATGACGGAGTGGTCGACAATGTCGAATGCGGAGGAGTGGTCGAGGGAGATGAGAACACTATATAGAGCCTTGTCTCGAGAAATGAGTATGTAGTTGTACACTTTTATGCGTGCGATTTCTGTCGAGTGATTAGAGCGGAAAGCGAATTGGAAAAGAGGGTACAGATTGGATGAGGAGAGATAAGCGTTGATTTGTATTAAGATGAGGCGTTCTAAGAGCTTAGAAAGAGTAGGGAATAGTGAAATGGGGCGATAGCTAGAAGGAAGGGAGGGGTCTAGCGATTGTTTTTTAAGGAGGGGACAAACGATTGCGGATTTCCAGTGTGTAGGGAATATACGACTGCGGATGGACGAGTTAAACAAGGTTGTGAGAAATGGGGATATCGATGAGCATATGGATTTTAATATGTGAGTAGGCAGGGGATCGGCAGGTGAGGTTTTGTTTGGCAAGGACATGAGGACAGATGATACTTCTGTAGGTGAGACAGGGAGAAGATGAAAGAGTTCCGGAAGGATGAGTGTAGACTGGGCAGAGTGGGATATGATGGAGACCGGGGTGTGATAGAGCAACGTGGATACTTTAGTCTGGAGAAATGACGAATAATCATTAGCATTGATGTTGCACGGCGTAGAGGAACGAGCCAGGATTGAGTTAAAAGTATGCCAGAGAGTCTTAGAGTTGAATGAAGTGATGACTTTAATCTGCCAGAAGGAGTTGCATTTGGTACGTACTAGGTTGATATGAGACCGGCGAAGAGCAAGATAGGAATCTCGGAAAGACGGAGTGATCGAGCGGAAATCGCGTCTGAGAGAGCGGTGATAGACTCGAAAAGCATGGCGGAGTCGACGCTTTGAGAGTAGGCATTGGATGTCGAACCATGGGGCACGGTGCAAGCGACGGTGTGGGTGAGACTTGAAGGGCAAGAGAATATCGAGAGTGGATGTGAGTTCAGAGTCGAAAAGAAAAGCGTGATCGTGAGGAGATGAATATGTTATTGTGGGTAATGATAGAGACGATTTGAGTAAGGCAGAGCGGAGAAGGGAGAGGTCAAGATTTCTCCTAGGGCGACGTAGTATTGTAGGTGTGTGAGGAGGGGTGTGGTTGTGAGTGGGATCAAGGGTGATAAGAAAGTGATCGGATAGACCAAGATCAGAGATGGACAGTGAGGTGTGGGCAGCAAAATGATCGGGGACATCGATGATGTCGAGTGCCCCACCAAGTATATGTGTGGGGGCAGTGGAGATTAGTTTGTAATTGTAGTTGGATAGAATGTTGATGAAGCGGATGGAATCTGTGGAAGAGGGGCGGTCTAGGCGGATATTGAAGTCGCCTAGAACGAGTTAAGGGATTGAGGACAAAGAACAATGAGAAAGGAGGTCAGCGAGTTCGGTAAAAAATAAGGCTGTAGGAGCTGATGAACCAGGACGGTATACAATGGCGAGATCTAGAGTGATCGGGTTAGAATAACGACAAGTGAGCAATTCAAAAGAGCAAGGACTGAAAGGGGGATTGATTTTGCGAAGAGACGCTGGGTGACGCGCGAATGCGACGATGCCGCCATGATTAGAGGATTTAGAAGGGCATGAGCTGAGTGGCGGGTGGATTCGACTAGGGAGCAACCGGCAGAGAGCAGATGGCGAATGGAAAGGTCGTCGGAATCTGAGTGCCAGGATTCGGTGAGGCAGAAGAGATCGATGGATTGCTTGGTGAATAGGTTGAGGATAAGATCGGATTTTTTGAGAATAGATCTAGTGTTGAGGAGACCGAGGCGGAAACCGTGTGCTGTGGCGAAAGAGTCTAGTGGAGCGCCATCGAAATGGAGCGCTATCGAAATTTTTGGACGGGTGTGGACAACTTGAAAATTTCCGTCTATGTTTCTGATGGCGAGTGATGTTTCGCCGTTTTCCTCGCGACGGCGTTTTTCAATGCGGGCTGAAGAGATTTGAGCGATTTCAGAAGGGGCGCGATCGGGGAAAATTCGAGTGGTTGAAGATGACATGAGTTTGAATCGTTGAGCGCGGACAGAAGACGCGTGAGAGCGATGCTTGAAAGTAATTTTTAGGAGAGGGGGCTGGGAAGGATTAGATTGAGAAGATTTGTTTAGACGGATGAATGCGACAGGAGAAATGTCCTTGAAAAATGATTGTTTATCCGCAGTAACAATAGACGAGAGGATGGATCTAAATGCGGAAACATCGTGGTCCAGACGTGCTTGTGGAGATAAGGAGTTAGAAGGCGTGATATTAGTAACAATGACGCAACGATCGCGAGAAGCAAAGCGCTTCCGTAAAGGAGGACGACTGACGTGAGTAGGTGAGATCACGATAGAAGAGCTGTCAGTTGATGATTTGAAGGGATTTGGTTTGACGACGGGAGACATAGAGGATAATGATAATAAAAAGTGTGGCAAGCGATGTGAGGAAAGGTTCTGAGTGGAAGGATAGTGTAGGTTGGTGGAGGTGATTTTGATTGATGGATGCAAGTTATTGAGAAACTAGACGGGAAGGACGGGATGTGGGGTGTCGTTCTGTATAACGATTTATTCATCTTGAACGATCAAAAATTATGCATTGTCACACTTTCTCTTGATCTCACATCTGTTTTGGCATTGTCGATCACTCGATTCTTCTTCATCGTCTTCGTCATGATCAAGCTTCTCTTTACCCACTGTAGCTTGGTTTTCTTCATATCTATCAAACCGTACGTTTCGCGTCTGATCTAACTCTTCTCTTTCCCGTCCTTCCATCCCGTCCGGTGTTCAACAAGGCTCCGTATTAAGCCTTTCGCTGTTATCTTTTCTTCTCGGTGATTTGCAGTCTATTTCTCATAATTTATCTTCCATGTTATGCAATATGCTGATGACATTCTAATCTATGCTCATGCACCTGCTTATCGTATTCACGGCCGCTGGTGTCTTGCACAGCGACCGACTCAATGGCATGAATGAATCCGGAATTGTCTATCCGTCGTTCTCTCTCGAGATATTTTACCTTTTTCCTTTCTGAATGATAAAACAAAACTTGATCCGGATTACAATGGGAGTATTTTAGGGCACAGCGTTTGTAAATTGGCACAACGATAAGTGTGCGCTCGTGTCTATTACTATATAATCCTCTACAGAAAATTTTTGTCTTGCCTTCGAATCGCTTGTCGTACTGTCTCTTTCTGTTATGATATGAAATGTTCAGATTGTACTGTCTCCTTTTGTATAACTTTATTTATTTATAGATATTATTGAATAAAGTCGTTCTAACGTTGATTATTTATTTCAGTTTAAATACACTTGATCGTTATGAAGTCACGGCGATAAAACAAACGAGTTCTTTGAGTTTAGCGGATAATTAAACAAAAGTTCGTGTGGCGTTTCCCCTGTGCTAGTACATAGCAAAGATCCCGTAGATGATAATACTTAAGGTAGAATGTTTTCCAATTTTTGAAAGACAGATTTCTTGATTTAGTTTCAAACTTACTGTCTTCCAAATTAATCCGACATATCTTTCGGCTTGACCGTTACCGCGAGGGTTGTAAGGTGTACTTCTACTAAAGGCTATGTCCTGAGATGATAGAAAATCACGGAACTCACGAGATTGAAAACATGATCCTTGATCCGTGTGTATTCTACCAGGATTACCAAAAATACATATGATTTGTCGTAGTGCAGTATTTACTGACAGGGATAAACAGGCTTTACAAAGAATCGCAACAGGCAGACTGAAATCCCCTTATTCACATTAAGGCGACACGGCTCATCGCAATGTTTAGGCCAGCTTTGAGACGGTTCATACGTTGGTCATATGACTGTGATTCATTGTGTGCAAACTGAAGTATAGAGATATGTGGCAGAACTCTATGCTCGCAATCACATAATCCACTTCGACTCTTTCATTGTAATTTGCTGCCTTTCGCTTATCGGGACAGATAAACGCACTGTCGACAGAAGAAGAATACGATACAGCGTGATTGTTGAATATTGTAACGTCAAGAAATGTTCGATGAAATCGATTTTTCAACAGACCGGTACATACTACATCAAGACTTGTTTCGCTTTCTCGACGAGTTGTTGAGCGTTCGAATCAATTTATCACAGTCAGGAATCAAAGCATGTTCTACCCCAACATTGTGACACACTGAGGGTAGTTCGTATGCGAGAAAGCCTCTAACGATATTGTGGCGCATGATTTTAAATCTTCCTTGTTTACAAGAAACAAGAAATTCAAGCTTGTTCTCTCATGATGTACGCAGTGAGACGCCATGACAGGCGGCTCCCAATGATATCGTGTAGCTAGGCTATCTTGAAACTGTAGCGGTGAAGTGAAAATTGTTTTGATCAATGGGGCGCGCGGTAGGCCAGTTTGACTAATCAGGGAGCTTAGCGGGGCATAGCTTTGTTTGGTGATCTTTGGAAGATCGAACACTACCTTTCGAAGCGAGCAGAGAAGGCAATTTTCTTTTAAAAGAACGATTGTATACTGGCGACTCCTTAACTCTTATCTTACTAAACCTAAACCAGAGGTGTAGCACGTTTGACGATTCATATTCTGGTCCTAGATGGAATACACCCCTACCTGCTTGATGCTTTAAGGTCCGTGCTGGCCTCGGTATTCACTGAATTGTTTCAAATGTCAATTATTGATAAATGCAAAATACCACTAGATTGAAAATGTACAACTGTTGTTCATGTTTTCAATAAGGGTGATATGCACAATCCATGAAAATTATAGATCCGTGAGCTTAACTAGTGTTGAACGCATTATCTATAAATATATTACATTGGGTGACTGTATTGTGGAAATGAAACATGTTCAAAACCTTGATGTCACAGTGCACCGATATCTTAAAACGCATGAGAATACAATGCGCGTATACAGCGCAGTTAGGCAGATGATGCATATAATTAGGAGTTGTTTCTTTACACCGAATTATCAGTTATTGGCCTTATTGTACAGGGCTAAGATTCAGCCATTGATCGAATATGCTGCACCGGTTTTATTTTCATATACGAAAGATGGAATCTCAAAATATGAACGCATACTACACAGTGTCACACGCTTATCTCCTAGCGTGAGGACTTTCCCTTATGTGCGACGACTCTTTCATCTTGGATTGAGTTCCATATTTTGTGGCCTCGTGTTCCTAGACATGTGCTCTATGTATCGCATCGTACATCAGTATGTAGGATTTTCCATTAAAGTTACTAGGAGAAATTGTCGACAAGAAATAAGAGGACATTCTCTTTGTCTAGATATCTTGTGCCATGGAAAATTTTCTAAAAAATTTCGACTTTCCCACCGAGCGTGTAACTTATGGAATGATTCACACCCTTCCGTTGTGAATGCTGCGAGCTTTTTGGATTTTCGAAAAATTCTGAAGAATTGGATAGTGAAACCGGATGTGATATGTCGAATCCAGGCGTTCCATAAATGACCTTTAAATCTTTTTGTTGTCGTGATCGAGCAAAACAGCCTTGTGGCTAATGCTCTGTATGTATTTATAAATATGTAAAGAATTTATTGAGCCAATCGAACCAACTAGACCCACGTCAGCATGGATTCACTGTTGTAAGACTGCTTATCTAATTTACTTTGTGCTAGAGAAACATGGGTTGATGAAGTGTATGATGGAATCGCAATTTATTGTGCTTTTATTGATTTGAGTAAAACATTCGACCGTATACGTCATGAAAATCTTATCGAGTTGCTTGTATACTGTAATGTAGATCCGATAAACGTTAATTGGCTTAATACATTTCTTATCGTGTTCGTGTGAGATCAAGCTTGTCATTACCTCGTTCAATAGCATCATGTGTACCTTAAGGTACTATTTTAGGCTATTACTTTTAATATCTACCTAAATACGTCAATAAAACAATTGCATTGTCCGTATTTGGCTTTTGCCGATTACCTTAAGATCTGGTCTGGAATTTCACCCAGAAGCGATATAAATGTATTACATCGTGATTTAAATATTATTTACGAATAGAGTATTCAAACAGGACTCACACATAATGTATGTAGGTGTGTTCATTTGCATTTTAATCAAAGTAATATCCCGGCTATTACATGTTAGGCCCCTACTATCGTATGTACAGCGACTCACACACTTGACCTTGGTACAATTGTTCAGTCATATCTCAAGACTCGCATGAATACGGATAGGCTGTGTTCGAAGGGACGGTGTGTTCTTTATTTAGTGAAAAATTGTTTCGAATCCATGCCTGTCGAATGTTTTAAAATTTTCTACAACGCATTGGCTCGTCCTCACATCAAGTACAGCATTCAATCAACGTTTCCATGTACTAAAGAGGAGATAAATTTACTCGATAACATACTCAAACGGACGTCTCGATTATGTGCAACAATTTCACATTATCCTTATACAGAAAGACTAAAAATATTAGACATATGTTATATCCGGCCTCGTTCGATGTATTTGGATTTAATAGTCATGTATAAGATGGCTGAATGATTTGACGGATTCCCATAAGCCTATGTAGGTTTTAACCACCGCACTTGTCATCGAGGACATAGTTTGCATCTTAAAACACGATATTATGGAAAGTGTCCTAATCTATATCGTATTTCGCATCGTGCTGTTAGTGTATGGAACATTTTACCGGACACTAGTACGTGTAGACAGTATTGCTACATTCAAAAGGAGACTTTTGAAATGGATACGCCATCCCGACCAAAACGCTATTCGAATGTCATACCCGACAGTTGGAATACAATTTCAAAATTTCAGCCGTAGATTTTTAAATTCTGTTTTATGTTTTGGTGAGCAGACTGAACCGCCTTAGGGCTTTGTCTTGTAACTTAATAATTATTTAATCTAAATTTGATAGCATTTTCCTTAATTCACCATTTTGAAAATGGTGAATTAATGAAAATACTTTTCATATATGCTTTTCTTAATATTTTTTATTAGGAACATACTTTTTATATGTGTTCATTTATTTTATCAAAATTTAGACTTTTGCAATCGCATTCAGGTTCTATGATGTTTCTAATATCATCATTACATATAGATTTCAATTCTTTTAAAATTACAAATGTTTCGTCCTAATGGCGGTAACAACTTATACCTTATTTTAGGAATATATTTACTTAAATCTGATCCTGTTATTCTTTTACTTTCAGAATGATTTAAAAGTCTACCTATATTTATATTATCTATACTTTATTAATGAATTTTATGGTTAGTGGAAATATTTTTTATTTTTATATATTTCTATATTTTTTACATTTATTGTATATTAATATACGATAAATAAATTTTCTTTTTAATTTTATCAAAATTATAATCATTCCAAGTTTTCGCCACTCTCAATTAATTCTAGATTATGAGTTCATTCATATATGTTAATTTATTTTATCAAAACTAAGACTTCAATTTCATTCTGTTTCTAATATCATAATTACATATTGATTTAAATTCTTTATTATAATTACAAATTTTTAGTTTATTACATTTAGAAAGTTCTGTATACATATCTTTATTAATTTTATCTTTCCTTTTGTAATTGTTTGTTATTTTCAATTTATTTTTAATTTTATCAAATATATAATCTTTCCAAATGTTTATCTTAGATATATTCGAGCTTTCACTATTAATCAGCTTACTAAAGTAATCATTTAAGTTATTATATAACGAATTATAAATTTTATTTTTGTCGTTGTTATTATTTAATCTATATTTATACCCTTTCGATAGCAGCTTTCTTAATTCACAATTTTCAATTAATTCTAGATTATGGGTACATATATGTTCATTTATTTTATCAAAACTAATACTTTTACAATTGCATTCTGTTTCCATTATGTTTCTAATATTATCGTTACATATTGATTTTAATTCTTTATTATAATTACAAATTTTTCGTCCTAATGGTGGTAGGAGTTTATACCTTATTTTAGGAATATATTTACTTAAATCTGACCCTATTATTTCTTTACTTTTAGAATTATTTAAAAGTTTACCTATTTTTATATTATATATACATTTATTAATAAAGTTTAAAAGTTTACATTTATAGAAATAAATGTCTAGAAATATAAAAATAAATATATAGAAATATTCTAAAGAATATTTCTAAATATTGTAATTATTCGTAAAGATTCATCACATTTGGTAATTTTACAAACACTTTATAGTACAGATTCGGTTGCTCTACAAAACCTTTCAAATTTACATGTGGTAACCGAAAAGCCTTCTATTGTTTTGAGTGACAGAAATACCATTACTTAGCAATTTTTACTGATCAATAAAAAATAAGTGAACATCTTTTACCGTTTTTGACTTTTTTAACTTTATATTTCAGATGTTCTTTACTGTCTTAAGAAATAAAGGAACCTCTAGTATGTTCAAGCAGATATCCGACAGGTATATAATCCATGGACCTAATTTTAAAATTTTAGTTTTTTTTTCAATAAATAGGATTTTGTTTAAGCAGCCAGAAACTTGCACTTCATCTGGTAGTTATCTATCTCTAAATGACCATCACGATTCGAGTGATATATCAGCGGTGCTAACCAAAGCTCAGATGAGCACTGATGCATCCCTTGGAAATGCTAACAAAAGTGCTGTTAACCATCTTGATCCGCCAAAACGACCAATCGGCGCTTACGCCTGCTTTATGAGAAAGATGTATCCGGAAGTAAAATTGAAACACCCAGGTAGTTTGTATATTAAATTCAATGTTTAAAATCTGAAAAGATTTTATCATAAAATTTCAGTTTTATCTTTTTTTTTAAGTTTTTATTAGAAATATATCCATCTTGATCTGTATTTAAATTTGTAAATTTTCAGGAACTATTAGGTATAGAAATAAATAACAAGTTAAACGACAAGAAAAAATATATTTTGATATTTCGAAATAATAATACAATAATATATTTTGATATTATGTTGGTTTGCACATTGATGCTGGATACATAATCGTTGCTAACATTTGTTCTTATAACATTTTCATTTGAAGACACCGCAGCAAACTAAACACAGCAAAAAAACATTAAAAATGTACAACAAAAGTACAAAACATGTGTATCCATAACAAAACAATAAAAATGAAAAAATAAAATAACAAAATAGAGGAAAATAAAATATTAAAAAAATTGTTGTAATTTGCATACCGAAGACTTTTTTACAATTTGACTTTTTCAAAGCCAAATTCTTGATAGCGGCTGCTATTATCACCAGGAAAAATATTACATTACACGGATTGCTGTTTAAAACTGGTTATATACTAATCACCTCGTCTTGCTCATCATGTCTATTTCTTCCTGAGCACTTTTATCTTATTTTTTCTTCTGACGAAGTCTCCTTTGTTATCATCTGTTTGCCCGACACCTCTTCTGATAATTTGTTTCTAAACCGCTTAATTTATCTTCTTCCGACCATATATGAACTCCTTAAGCGTCTTTTGTTCCTTGTTTCCTCAAATTTACGCTCTCTTTTCAACATGATGTTCGTTTTACTGAACTCGTTTGTCAAAAAATAAATGATTTACTTCAAGCCTGCGATATGCAATTGTGTAGTGTCGTAATCTCTCTTTACCTGCCTTATGCGTTTGACATTGCCGATCATTTTATCATACTCTATCGGCTTAGTTACGACTATGGTTTCTCAATTTCTACTGTATACTAGTTCACATCTCATATCATAAGCGCTCTTTATATGTTCACTCAAATTCCTTTTATTTATCTTTTATCTCGATGGTGTTTCAATATCCTCCGTTTTAGATCATATCTCTTCCCGGCGACTTGTCTTTTGTAACTCGTGACTATAACTTTCATCTGATACAGTATGCGATGATATCATCATCTTCTCTCACTGAGATAATCTTTGCATTCACGATCTCACTACTTCTGCCACAAATTATCCTATATCTATCTCCAACCATCTTTTATCCATTCGCCCAGCTCTTAATCTTGAAAAATCTAAAATCATGTAAATCATCCATTAGAAATATATCAATCCTGATCTGTATTTAAATTATTTTAATTTCCGGAACTTTCAGGTATAATTAAACGACAACAAAAATTATTTTAATATTTCGCTAGTAATTACAAGCATCTTCCGAAAATTAGAGTTTCTGAAGAAAAATATATTTCTGTTTAAAATAAGGTCGCGTATTACGAAATTTTTATTTTTTTAACAACTTAATAGTTTTCGATAATTAGCTGTTTCAAATTACAAAAAATTGCTGTTTTTTTCAAATTACTTGTTGCAAAACCCATTAAAAACCGAGTAACCTTTGAACAGGACAAATTTCACTATATTTTAAGCTGAGAAAATTAAAGACATTTCTTATTGTGCCAGCACTATAAGCTACTAGATCAATATAAAAATGGTTTGACATTAAGTTTTAACTTGTTTTGATTGTTTACTACAACCCTTCTTACACACGAATAAATATTTAAATGATGCATGTTATAAAACATTAATTATGCATTGTATTTACAGAAATTATTAAACGTTTTCTAATAACACAACAATAAAAATAGAGTTATTAATCGAGTAGATTCCACAACAAACGACACTAGATTCTAAAGAGGAAATAAAAATATATATTATATTGTACATATTATATATTATCATATATGTTATATTATATAACATATATTAATGAGAGAGATTTATTTACACCTCGTTGCTTCTCAGCATTGGGTGAAAAAATAGCAAAAATATCAAAAATACAAAAAGCATAAAACCGACAGTCACATCAAGTCAATCCGGACCAGAGATAACTTAGATAATTCAGAGCAGGAAAATACATGTAAAAGGGACTTACAAGATTCCTTGCAAAAACTGCAAATACACAGACAGGACCATTTGTGCAGAGGTATTCGGATGCAACAAAATTTGTCGTGGTATCCATGGATGGATGCTCTCCATACAAAGCGTCTCTTTGACGAATGGTGAAAACGCCATTGCTGCTGAGTGTATACAGGCGTTAAATAAGCTTGCGGACTTATGAAGGCAACTTTTGAGTAAAAAGAGGCTAGATTAGAGAGAAAAGCAGAAGTCCTCTAAAGATTCATTGTGTTACACAAATGAAGCGAATAAGGTTCTAACTTAGCAAGTGTAGCAACAAGCGATTAAGAACACTCGTTGACACTCCTATTACTCGCTTCAAGTAACCCCAAAGACATTTGTCGATTTGTTCGAAATTGACCTGAGACAAATCTTGCCAAAATATTCGTAAAGCATACTGAACAATCGGCAATAACATAATCTTAAAATAAGAGAGTGCTCCTTCGAAGGACAAAGAACCTAACTTCCTGGCAAAAGTGGAAGCCAAGACTAATCTTGCCAATTTACTATCAAGATGTTTAGTGAACGACCATTTTGAGGTTAGTAAGACACCTAAGTAGCAATAACTACTACAGAACTCCAGAACATCGGTTCTATAAGAAAGACGATCCCGACGACGAAGGGTGCCTCCTCTTCTGAACTTTATAACCTTAGATTTATTAATATTAACAATTAGTTAATGGATGACGCAATAGCGGGATAAGGCATCCAAAGACGCTTGAGCTGGTGACAAAGACTGCGTTAATATCACAAGGTCGTCTGCATAAAGGACACATTTAATGTCGGGAGCCGAACCGTGAAGATATTCAGGTAAATCAAGAATAAATAGAGAAAACAGCAGTGGGCTCAAAGGGTCGCCTTGCAGAAAACCTCAGTTTGCTACAAAAGAATCTGACAATTCCAGACGATTGAAGATCTTCAGACGATTAGGTTGTAGAACAGAGTGCAGAAGTTTGAGGAATTGATCGTTAATAGAAGCCTTTTCGTTAAGCTTTCTAAGCAAGAGTTCACGATTCACCAAATCAAAAGCCTGCTTGAAATCTATGAAAATTGCATACAATGAAATGTGCTTACTAAAACAGTTTAAGATCTCGTGTCTCACAATTTGTAATGCATCGAGAGTCGACCGATATCCAAACTGCTCTCTAGGTAAAAGGTGCCTACAAAAATGCAATAAACGCATTAGCATCATGTGTGTCAGAAGCTTATAAGAGTGATTTAGAATTGCGATGCCTCGATAAGAATCCAAGGATTTATAATCACCCTTATCTTTATAGAGAATTTTTATCAATCCGTCTCGCCAAGACGTAGGAATTGGAAAAACCACAGAGAAAAGCATTGAATAATTTACACCAATAATCTGAAAGAAAATCGACGGTATATTTTAGATGCTCGACACAAAAGTTGTCCGGCCCTGCAGCTTTGTTATTTTTCATGAGAGATAGAGATCGCATTACTTCGTTAGATGTGAAAGGCAAATTAAGCGGATCGTCGACTTGGTCATCATCAACAATCGAACACAATAGATGTCTAACAGGAGTATCGATATGTAGATGGTGATGCAGAACATTTAGGAAATAGAGGGACCAATCAGACAGCGAGATCGTTGAAATACAATTGATCCCTTTTTGCCTTAGAAGCTACGGAACGTTTTCAGACTTATTTAAGATATCACTCTCCTATTTCAACATACGAGATAACCGGAAATCTCTTACCAATTTAACGTATCGTCTACGCAAATCTACAAAACACGATTTGGGAACCAAATTAAATCGAAATCGCTTATTCAACATAACCAAATCATTTTGAAGCTTTTTAAACCAAATTGGTTTATATTGAACAATCTTTCTAGGTTTCGAGGATCTTACCCTACACGCGGAAAGAATAGTTGCACGCATAGAAGACATACTGCTTTCAAAATCTAATAAACTATGGAGATTACGAGAGTGAGATATTTCAGTAAGATTAATAGCGGATATTCTTACACATCTGCTATGCTGCAAAGAAGCTGATACAGACGAGACAAACATTTTACACTTAAACGTACAAGTAACGGGTTTGTGTTTTCTCAGCAAACCCAATTTCGAGGACAAATCTAGTTGCGTACGATAAACATCAGCATTTGTAAAAATAAGATCGAGGCAACCTTTTGTATTATGCGATTCATACGACCATTTTTCCTCTGGGATATGTAATCTGAGATCTACTGAATGAAACTAATCGATAAGTTGACTTAACTTATCCTGTAGAGGATTTGTAAAACGTGCATTGAAATCCCCTGCGATAAACACTAGTGAAGGGTATTCTAATTTATTCAAAACTTGTGACAATTCCAGATAATATCTGCAGCTGAATAAGAAGGATTAAAATAACATGCAATGAAACAAGCATTTGGAGTTTTAAGACAAAGGGAGTTTTCAAAAGAGGAGCAACTGTATTTTCCAAATAGCGGCTTGACAGCGAGCGTAACACCGCCAACCGGGCGACCACGCCCCCTTAGACTTACCGGAATATTAAAAGTATAAAACCCCGGAATGGATACATCTTCAGTGAACATTGTTTCTGTTAAAAATACAACATCGAAAAGCGACAAATAATTGACGAATCCTAAGTTTATTAATATATAATCCTAAGTTTATAACATATATTAATATGTTATATTATATTTTAAAAAAGTGCTAATTATGCAGAGAAAGTAAATAGAATTTTGCCGCAATTAGAGCTTTTAGGTCAGCGTTTATGTGAGCTTGGTGCCCACAAAGCATTGTTCCTATTCAAAAACGGCTTGAAAACTGTGCAAGCTCCTTTACAAACTACGCTCAGCCCAATTTTTCGAACACTCTGATGAGCTTTAAAAGCTGGATTCTATGCTGAGGAGATATCTTGCACGTATTCTTAACTGCCACTTAACAGAGGAAGCATGGCGCAAAGCCGCTCTTTCCGTATTATATGGGGGTATCGGAATTCGTAACATCTATTGATGTTGCCATACCTGCCTTTTTATTGTCTTATTGTGCTTCCCGTGTCAACGTTGAGTGCCTTTTTGGATTGAACTCCCAACCACTATGCCGGCACTATTGTATTGGGCTACAGGAATGACTATCCAAAACAGGGAAAATCTTAGCACCTGAAAATGATACCAAGCAGTCCGTCTGGTTCTTTGAAAATTGCAGTCCGTTCTTTGAAAATTAATCAATTATAAATTTTAGTTAACAAATTTCAATAATTATTTAAAGTGTTTCGATTAGATTAAATCAAAGATACCCAAACGTTTTGTGATAATTTTTTCATAATTTACTTAATTCTCGCAATAAATTTTTATTAGTAAAATCAACAGTAAAATCTTCATTGATAATCATTTGTTCTTTAAATTCTACATTTAATAAGTAACATGGAGTTGTTTACGCATTATCGATGCGTTGAATTGTTTTACACGCATCAATTTGCTCTAATTAAAAGTTCAATTATTTTCACGATTTTCATTCAAAAGCAATAAAACTACTTAGAACGTCTACGGTTAGATATGAAATTTGCGAGGATTAAGTAAATTATGAAAACATTATCACAAAACGTTTTGGTATTTTTTATTTAATCTAATCGAAACACTTTAAATAATTTTTGAAATTTGTTAATTTAATTTATAAATTAAATAATTTAATTTACAAATTTATTTGTTCAAAGAACAAATAAATGATCAAAATTTACTTGTGCTAGAACTTTACTTCTTCTTTTGTAATGTTACAATCGAAGAACAAATTCGTTTCCTTTATAATTTTTTACTGTTATTATATTGTTACTCATTTATTAAATTCCATCGTTCTTTGCTAATGACGACGAATTTCTGCAGCAGGAACAACGTACAAACTGTATAAAAATTTGCTTTATACAAACTGTATGATGCAGTCAAATTAAAAATGTGTTTATATTAATTGTATATTATGTAATTGTTTTTAGGTCGCTTGAAATTCTTCACGAATACTTTTAGGTAATCATTAAAGGTATCTTTTAAAACATCAGTTTTGCAACCTGACTTCAATTGACTTTGGTTTGAGCACATGTTTGTAAGTTGGGACGTAATATACCAATTTTTAGAATATAAAAATAAATTGATTTAAAAATATGAAAAATTAGTAAACAAAAAAGAAAAGATTATAAATTACAAAAGGATACATGTTTAAGAATGTATTTCCATTTTACTTAATTTATATGAATTATTGTTTACATTGTTTTGGGTAATACATTCTAGACGCAATAAATCTTATACGTCTTAGATAATAAAATTCAGATTTTAAAGACATTTTGTACAAAATTGAAAATTGTTATTTAAATCAACATGACTACAATTATAAAATCTAAAATTTCTAAACAGTTCATTTTTTAAATTTATTCTATGATTAATTTAGTCACAAAATTTGCTGTTTGCAATATCAGCAAATGATTTTATTTTTTAAAATTTTGTTAATATTAAATGTTTAATACTAAAATTACATACTATATTTTATTATGAAAACTAGTTAATTTAACATATTATTGTATTAACATTGTTTATTATTTAGTTCTTTGTAATATATGTCAAAATATTATTTGCTATATTTTTAGGTGAACCCGTTTATATAGTCGGAAAGGAAATATCGAAATTATGGCGCTTACTGGATGACGAAGAAAAAGAGGTAACATTTTTTCTTTAATTGGAGGTTAAAATATTTAGTAATTACCACTCAAAATGTTTTATTCGAATTTAATTTAGATTTTATAATAAGTAATAATATTTATTATTCTATAATTATTATTTCATAATAATTATAATATTTATTTTTAAAAAACGAAAAATTACAAAATAATGGTCATCGCAAATGGGCCAATAAACATTTATTGCGTTTTTTATCAAATAATCTGCAATAATATAAGGTGGCTTTGCAATATTCCTTTGCGATCGAACGATGGGCTCGCAGACAGGCTAAAGCAGCTCGAGAAAGAGAAATTGAAATTATTCTATTTATATGAGATTTGAGACCGCTATATGTTTCACTCTTACGAGAAAGTTTAGTTGCAATGGTTCTCAGCACATTGCTCGCTTCAAGGCTTGCGTCCTTAGCAGTAGAGAAAACTGCTGGGCAGAATATTGCTTGTTCAATTATTGATATCCTCTCAATGTACTTTGAAACTTTACGTCTCTCGTTATTAATCATAGTCTGGCTTACAATCTTTATGTGAATAAGAAAGAGCATATAAATAAAATATGGCGACATCAATAAACGTCCTCCGAAACCTACTTCTAATAAAGTCACCACACATTACATCGATCCGCGCATCATCCTCTCTACACGTCGTCGCATTTATAAATACTATGTCATTGTGAACTGTGAGAGTGCGGGCTCGGTTTCTACACAATTCCAATCTTCAAACAAAAACCTTCGAGAATGTCTCTAATTTCGTTGTAACGTATCAATGTTAAAGCACTTGTCTCGTATGAGAACGCATGATTTGTCATTTGTGAATCACATTTACAACGACGTTTATTCAAACTTTCTACATACCATCCGTATCGTCTTGCTAGCGCATCCTTGAATTCATTATTTGATAGATGAAAACTCCTCTTCAATTGACAATGTAAAAAGCCAAAGAGATTATATTTTTTTTCACATGCATAAGTCAATGTTTTAACCTTCTCACTTGCTTCATCGTTCATAACTAAATCAATCCAATTTTTAACTTAAAATTTCTTCCTTCAGATATGTTTGATCCCCTGTCTGATCTATTAGATACATTTCACAGGGACATCACAGATACATTTCATTATGCCAGGAACTTTAATATTCAATTGCTGCTGAAAAACCCGATCACAGATACCGATATAACCTAATGAGAAAGATAACATTAATATAACTGTATATTCGTGAGAAATCTCTGTTCGCTTTAAAGCTTGAATGAACTTTTCAACCAATGTCTGCCGTAATTCAGCTACTTCATCCAGTCGGATTCTAGATGTATGAAAGGAGTATAACCGTTTCCATTGTATCGAGTGAACCAGTCCAGAAAATGGCACGTTCCGATTTAATTTTAATTAAGCGTACATTAAGTCAATCTATTTTTTTGACTTTCACCCTTATTGCGTTAGACACTGTATCCGACTTACCTATTGCGCAACTTAAAACCTTAATATTTGAATCATCACTTGTTCTCTAAGGTTGCCTAAATCTAAATGACCATCATCGTGAAGTAGTAGCATTGTTTTTGACGGATTCACAAAATATCTGAGTTTCATTCCAACGTCCCAAAGAATGTCCCACATTGCATTGAGATCCTTGACGTAGCCTACAAAATCTGCAGCTTCAGCAAACTATCTTTTAATATATTTATAACCTTATTTTGTTCGGCATATTAATGAAAGAGTCGGAACTTTAAAAGCAGCTATAGCCAAAGGATATCCTTGTGTGAAGCCTTCTTGCGGCGAGTACCGGTGGACAAAGATTCTGATTCTGAGTATATATTAGAAAGAACTATGTTGAGAGCAGGACAATCGAACTTTATGTTTGCAAGGGTCACCTTTCAATTAATTAAACTCATTTGTAGCATCCACCACAAGTAGCCCACTATCTAAACTTGAATAAAACGCGTCTGATAGAGAATGAATCGCAGACTCAATGTCGCTTCATTGTGATGCGCTGAGTTGAAAATTTCCCATTAAATTTTTCATTTGGTGTTTTGTCAAATTTAATATTACTTTGCTAATGATCCTTCACTCTACCTGACCTATTCTTATAAGACGAATTCTTGTGTTTTCCTTAGAGCTATTGTCGTTCGGCCACTAATGCTTTTAGTGCGTTTGACATTGTGTCCTCTGTAGCCAATCTGATTGCGAAGTCCGCTAGAGCATCAATCAGCATCGTTGAATGATTTCCGAATCCTGTGAGCATTTATCTCTACACATTTGAATATATGCCTGATGGTTCTGCCCCGCTCTGAGTTTTCATAGCAGCTGTCACTATATCATTAAAGTCGATGGATGAAAATAATACAGAGTAGAATCTCACGTTATCGTTTAACGATCTTGTCAACTGATCATATTCATGTACATTTGATGAACTTGGGTGCAGCTCAATTAGTTTGTCCTCAACCATAATCATTCCGATTGTTACATGAGGGCTGAGCACACGTGAGTGAATGTTGAGTGGAACCTTTTAGGATGAAAGCTTACTTGAATAAAGTTCCGTAATCGTTTGCTTTTCGTTAATTCAGTTTTCGCTTAATTGACGTCTTACAAGAAGGTTTTTTTGAATATCCTCTGTGAAAAGACCGTGACTCTAATCAATGATATGTCTTCACTTTTTTAATCGTCCGCAACAATTCAGTAGTAAGAATGACGATAAATTCATTACTTATTTTACATTTTGGAAGCATCATAAAGATGCTTCCAAAATGCTTTAAGATAAAGTTGTAAACTTGAACTTCTTATCATTTTATTTGAGTTCGCTGCGGTGTCGATCCCAAAATATATACATGGTATTTGACTATTATTCGATGAGTTTAATGTTTCCGTCGAATATGTTTTATCGCTTAATTTATTTGAGCAGTAATTTTTGCAGTGGTATTGTTTCTTGCACATTCGCATTTATTGCATATCGCTGCCTGCCCATTGCATGTGCAGCAGTTAACACATGGCATTTGTAAACATTTATATCAGCAAAATATGTCTCAATTAAAGATTTCCAAATTGAAGAAAACTTTAACGAAGAATAATATTTATTATATTTATAATATTTTAATATTTATTATTCTTTTGATAATTAATAATAAGGATTTTGTTAACAACTTTTGATAATTATTGTTGAATTGTTACTTATAATTCTAAATGATTATGTCTTAAACTAGACTTTGCAAAGTGCTACAATAAAAAATGTCATTTTTGGTCAAGTTAATCGCGAAAAAAAATAATCTTAACTAATCAAACTAATTATGAAAAATCAAAATAATAATGTCTTTATTTATGTTCGAATGTTAAAGATAATTCCAAATTGCTGTTTTGTATTGATGGTAATATTGGATTCATGTTGTATAGCAAATGAACATAAATAAAATGTCCATCATCAAATATTTGCAATCGTGTTACTAATTGACTTTCTGACAATCGTCCGAACGATCATTCGGAGAATATTTGAGTTAAAACAAAACATATAAATCACATGTTAATTTTAACGGCTCTCATCGTAACAACTTGCTTATTCGTTTTGTGAATGTTTGTTCCACGACTTTTCTTAAGATTTCATATTCGATGTTTTCTAATTACATATTTTGTAAATGTATCATAGGCTTATAAAAACGAAGCTAAAAAGATTCAAGCTGATTATAAATTGGAATTGGATGCATTTCAATCTCGATTGACATCAGAAGATAAGGATGAAATGGAAGAGGCTGCAAAGATTAAAAAGGAGATAAAAGAGCGGAGGCAACTTAAAAAGGTAGTTACTTCCGAGATATTTATAAATATTTCATTTAACTCAAATTCCGTTTAGGCAATTTTATACAAAATCGCCTAAATGGAATGATGTATTTAAAATATTCGATATTTTTTATCAACAGATTAATTCGCTATATTGTGTTGGTTATGTTAAATATCGAAGCGATTGTGCTTCGAATGAAGTACAATAGCTTTGATCAGGTACATTAAAATGTATCTTTTCACTATAACCAGGAACAAAATGATTATACATTTTGTTATACAGTAACACAATGGTTGCAAAGTAATATTTGAAAGAATTAATTTTATTTTTTTAGTATTACACGCGAACAGGAAAGTTTATACATGCATGCCTTTTTACAACCTGTCAGGAAGCTTAATCCGGAATGCGCATACCAGAGACGCGTTGCCCCCAAAGGGACCTTTGAAAGGAAATCTCTAAGCACACGCTCCTCAAGCGGTGACCAGCCTTACATCTGGTATGATTTGCGTAAGCAGTAGCTTCACAGGACAGCACGTTTGATATCGTTCCTTTTTCATCAGCTTACTAAGGTTGCTGGACAATCAACCCAAGCTTGTATACAGATGAAGCACAATGAACTAACAAAAGCTTTTTAGCTACAAAGCACGAGCAAAGCTCTAGCTCAGATGCTAGAATACGGTACTCCACATATAGTGGCTAAATGAATATAGTAGCAACAACTGGTTACGTTATATTAATCTGGAAAAATCACTGAAAGAATTACGTTTCAACTTGTATTTTACAAGACGTCAGGGAAAAGAACTAAAACCTGTAATGCTTTTTACAACCTTCGTCGGAAAGCTTAACCTGGAATGCGTGTATCACAGACGCCTAGCCTCCAATGTGGCTAGATCAAGTACATTCTACTAAGGATCAAGTACATTCTACTAAGGATCAAGTACTGTCGAAGTTGTGTAACTACAAAGCCACACTGATGAGACCATTTTATAGTGATAAGTAGACTAATGTCGAAACTCCTCATTAGAGGCTAAGTGTCTATGGTAGGCGCATTACAGGTTAAGCTTTCGACGAAGGTTTCAAAAAAGTACGGATATTTAAACTTTCCTGATATTGATACTAAAAAAATTGAAGTTTATTCTTTCAGATTTAAATTTCACCATTTGTTATAAAGTATTATTCAAAAAATAAAATTGTACGCTTTTTTCAGACTATGCTAGCGAAATAAGAAATAAATTGTAAATATTTGATTTTGATGATATTAAATTGTCTATTCATTGTTACATTATAAATCTATTTTTATTGAATTTTGGGTGCAGAATAAAAAAACGTAAATTTTTAATTTTTAATATTTCGCTAATTTCTGTTAGCATCATAAAAAAATTTGTGATGATGCTGACAGAAGTTAGTGAATTAGAAGTTTTAACATAAGCTCCCAAAATTCAATAATTGTAAAAATTAATAAACGTACAATTTAAATATTTAATATTTTTATGCTTTTTACAATCTTTGGAGAATATAAATATACAATTTTTGAAAAATAGTGATTGAAGTTAATTATATGAATAACTGCTTCAGTTCGTCTATTATCACTACAAATACAAGATGCCATATGGTTATCTGAGTATTCACGTATTTCGTAGAATTTTTGGGCGTATGACGAGGTTGTTGAATATTACGATTCCCGATTTTTTTTTCAAAAAATTAGTAAATTTTTGTATTAAATATTTGTTAATTCATAAACCTTTTAATATTTAGAATATGTTTTGAATTAAATTTTGACTTTTGTGACTTTTATTGACTTGGATGGTGCCGAAACATGATAACATAGCAGTTTCTCTTGATGAGCTTTAATCCTTATCCTCTTACATCGTATGTAGAAAATAACGATTATAAGTCATAAATACATGAATTTTAAATTGCAATTTTTTATTTATTATATAAAAAATATAAATTCTATAAAATCTTATATAATTATTTATTATTTATATTTTTTATATGTTGTTATAAATTATATAAAGAAGAATATTATAAATATATATTATAAAGAATATTTATAAATATATAGAATATTTATAAATATATAAATATATAAATATTTTATATAAAGAAGCGCCATTTACATGCATATATTTGCTTAAAGTTGATACTTTATAAAAGCTGATACATTTTTGTGGAATATGTACCGAAACCCGATAAAATAGCATTTCCTCCTGATATCCTCTAATCCTTAATCTTATACATCCTATGTTATTTATTAGTCAATTCATAAAAATAAAATTTTATTTTAAATTTCAATATATTAATTTTTATGATATTTATAAAAATAATATATAATTAATATACAATAATATACAATTAATATACAATATTTCAATGTACAATTATTTATTATTTATCTTTTTTTATTTATATTTGTACAAAATACGTATACTCTGTTATCTGATCTAATGTTATAGATGACATAATATTAATACTATAATATTAACGTAATATTAATATTTATTTAAGAATATTTTTTATGTCACTGTAGCCCTTCAGCATGTATCGGAAGACAAAAATGTAAAAATACACAAATAATAAAATACATCACGAAAGCATTCATGAAATCAAAACTCATTTCTAGGATTTGAATTGGCGGTAACTTTTTCGACTGCATGGCTTAACAATTGCATTGAGATTAGTTGGTTTTGGTCAAGAGGGTTGGTAAGATCAGTAATTGGTGAATAGATTTGTTTGAGTGACATTTTGTAAAGAACAAAACAATGAAACAGATGAGAAATGTGTGGACACTGAATGTTACAAAATGTACAGTGACAATAAATCGAATGATCGTGACATGGTATACAGATCATGCAAATTAAATCAGCTAACTGAGTCTACGTATTGTTATATAATTATAAAATAAACAAAACATAATAATGCTAAATCAAAATTTAATAATTAAATAATAAAATTAATAATTGTTTTTAGATTTTCTATAATTTAAATCAAGTTAAAAAATAAAAATAAAAAATAAAAAATAAAATTTAAAATAAACGTCATTTTTATGAATTGACTAATAAATAACAGACGTTGTATCAGAATAAGAATTAGAGGTCATCAGGAGGAACTGCTATGCTATCAGGTTTCGGCCCCTAACTCCTCTACCCAACATAGCAGCGGGGCCAAATACATGCTAATGATGTATTTCCTCTGAAATAACTATCTAGTATCTTATTCTAATGCAAAGTATATTATTTATTATCCATCCATAAAAATTTGCCACTTAAGAGTTTAAATTTATTCTTTATATTATTGTGTTGATTTATATATTTTACTATTTTCTGCTTGATGTTATTTTTATAGTAACCTAGTTTAAAATATGTATCTATTAAATTATTTAAATGATTTTGAAGAAAGCCAATATCATTACATATTGTTGCAATTCTTAAAATTTCATTATTTAATGTATTATATTTTATATTATATGGTATGCATGAATGCTCATGCAAAAATATGTTTCTTGTAAATTTAAATATGTCATCTTTACGATATAAATTAATAGTAGTTTTAGTTAATGTTAATTTAATGTTCATATCTAGATATACACCTTCTTTATCATTAATATTGGTTTTGTTAAGAATAAGGCTTTCTGGATAAATGTGCTCACTAATTGAATAAAAATTATTAGAATTAAATACACATATATCATCAATGTATCGAAACATATATTTCATATATTTATATTGTTTAGATTTAGTTTTTACACAGTTATGAACAAATTCATATTCTATAAAGCTTAAAAACAAGTCAGCTATAATTGGGCTACTATTACCACCCATTGGAACACCTTTTACTTGTCTAAATATAGATGTCCCTACTTTTAAATAATTTTGATTTATCAAAATATTTAAGGATTCTATTAATTCAATTTTATCCATATATTTATATTTATTTGATGGTTTAATTTTTGTTAGATAGGCGTTATAATTATTATAACATATATATGTATATCTTTTTCCGAATATAAGGTTAATTAATTTTACTAACGCTTCTTTAATATCTACTAAATCTAGATTTGTATAAAGCGTACTAAAATCGTATGTATTTATATTTTGAAAATTTATTCCTTTTGTCTGTTCTAAAAATTCTTTTGTAGAATTAATACTGAAATAGTGTTTTATACCAGTATTAATTTCGATTACCTTGCAATATTTTTTAAAATGTGCTTTAATTACTTTAAGTATTTTATTCATATAGACAGAAAGTGGTTTTAATGTACATTTAAACGCACTACATATGAACCTAGGTTTTATTGGATTTTTATGTAATTTTGGATTCCAATATAATATAGGTATAGTTTTATTATCTAATTCAACCTTTATACCCTTTTTATCCATTATAGAACAGTGACTTGTAATAATTGTTTCTAAACTCAACTCACTACGTTCATATGTTGGATTTACATTTAAATCATTAGAATTAACCTCTTTCACTAGTATATCATAATAAAGCTTTTTGCATATGAAGACAAAGTTATTACTAGCTTTATCAATAGTTGTTATTATATAGTTATCCTTTAATTTAGTAAGTTCTTTATACATATCTTTATTAATTTTATCTTTTCTTTTATAATTGTTTGTTATTTTCATTTTATTTTTAATTTTATCAAATATATAATCTTTCCAAATTTTTATCTTAGTATATATTCGAGCTTTCACTATTAATCAGCTTACTAAAGTAATCATTTAAGTTATTATATAACGAATTGTAAATTTTATTTTTGTCGTTGTTATTATTTAATCTATATTTATACCCTTTTGATAGCAGCTTTCTTAATTCACAATTTTCAATTAATTCTAGATTATGGGTACATATATGTTCATTTATTTTATCAAAACTAAGACTTTTACAATTGCATTCTGTTTCCATTATCGTTACATATTGATTTCAATTCTTTATTATAATTACAAATTTTTCGTCCTAATGGTGGTAGGAGTTTATACCTTATTTTAGGAATATATTTACTTAAATCTGACCCTATTATTTCTTTACTTTTAGAATTATTTAAAAGTCCGGCTATATTTATGTTATCTATACATTTATTAATGAAGTTTATGGTTAATGTATATTTTCTATTGTTATTATTTACATTTATTGTATGATTATAGTATTTTGTATTACAATAACTGTCTATTATACAACTTAGCCTATCATAGTCGTTAATTAATTTTTGATTTATTGAACATATGATATCTTTAGAAAAACTTCTTATATTTACATAAAGATCTTTTAGCTTATTATCACTTAAAAGTTGTTTTAACATTTCTAATTGTTCATTTATATACATATCTTTTTTAATATTTTTAACTCTATTTTTCCTATTCCTTTTATCACCATGACTTCTTGGTTTGCGTTTAACCGGATTATTATAATATAGTTGTTTATTATGTATTATACTACTTCTGCCAATTCCTTGTACCACGTCATTCAATCCTAATGGGTACATGGAATTAAGCGTTTTAATCCAAAAATCTTCTTTTTCTAATAGTTTTTGATTTAATATTGAAATGTTTTCTTCGATAATATGTTCTAAAATAAATAATTTACAGTTTTTAATATCATGTCCTATTAATCTCATATGTTTATGAAATATAGTTTGACTATTATGCTGTATATTATATATGTGTTGCCTAAACCTAGTTTTTAACATTTGATATGTTTTTCCTATATATTGCAATCCACATGTGCATTGTATTAGATACACTACACCTGCAGTATTGCAGTTACAATTATTATTAATATTTAATGAAAAACATTTGTTTGTCGTATTACTTACGATACAATTATTATTATTTATAACATCACAAACTATACAATTTTTTCTGTTACATTTAAAAGATCTAAAATTGAAATCATTAGTACTTACGTATTTTTCCAATATTGTTGAGTACATGTAACTTTTAAGTCATGATTTTTAACGTTGCTTTTTCGGTGTCGCCATCTAGTTTAGTTGACTCGGACTAAACTTACAACGGGCCATCCAGCAGCATCTGACAGGGGGCTGCCCTGCTTAAGGCGGTTGCAGGCTGGAACAAGATCTATAAAGATCTACCACCTTCACTCCACGCGCTACGCGACCTAGCTATTGGCCATTACCTGGTCTCTTAAACGTGATCACTTGAAGCAGTTTACATTTTAAAGTGTAAACACCTTGGGATGCAAACTTCTCCCTTTTTTAAGAATTAATAATTCATGCTTGTTTGAAAATAAGAAAAAATAATAAAGTCGTAACCAATAATACATAGTTTCAGTATTTCTAATATAAGCTTCTAATATAAGCTTATTATGATACCCGTATATATAGGCGCAGATAATACGTTGTATTTCCTTTGTTTATGCCATAGTGATTTCAAGGTATGCGTGGCTGAATATATTTCAGTCTCGATTGCAAAGAGCTTAGTAGTAAACTATTTATTTATATATAGTATAAAATACGTAGACTCAGTTATCTGATCTGATTTAGTAAGTTTTGGAAAATCGTTGCTTTAAATAGTAAATTTACAAAAGTATTTATTTTATTTATGCTCCATTGCGCTTTTAGGAACGTCGATCGATGAACATGCCAAAGAAACCTAGAAATGCTTACGCATTTTACCTGCAATCAGAGAAGCGACAGGAATACGAAGACGTTATTGTATGTGATTACCGTTAATAGTAAGGAATAATTTGCTAATAATTATTTGCTAATAATATTATAAATATAATATTTAATTACAATATTAAATTATAAGATAGATTAGACGACAATACAATATTAAATTAAATAATTTAATTATGTATTTTATAATATTCAAAATGTTTAATTATCATTTATTATAATAAAATAATAAGATACGAATAGTAAAAAAATAAAAAATAAAACAAAATTTTGTTATTTTTTTTATTTTTAAACGAAAAAATATATTTTGATTTTTATAAATTAATCAGTTTGCTTATAACCACGAATTATAGTTTCTTTACAACACGCCATAAAATGTTTTTAATTTGTTATTTTTTTGAATTAATTTTGTTATTTTTTGTTATAATTTCTAATTTGTTATTTTCTTATATTTAATCTTTATTTTAATAAGATAATTTATTTTATTATAATAAGATACATCTTTTTTATGTCCAATTATGAATTCTTTATGATCTAATTTTTTAAACTAATTTTTTAATTAGTTTAATGTTGTCAACATGGACAACAACTTTTGATGTGAAAACATATATTTACATTGAAAGGTAATTAAATCTAATATTATTTTGACATTAAGATTTGTTTAGCAGAAATTTTGTGCTTTGGTCCACTTTTCCGCTATAATGTTTACAATATATATACTAGATTATCTTTTATAATATCTTTTATATTTACAAATAATTAACAGCTGATTCTATTATAACAGCTAATGTTTTATAAAAATTTATTAATATTGTTGAATTATAATATAATATAATTCATTATAATATAATGAATTAATATTATAACATTCTACTTTGACCGCATCATTGACCACAACATTCTACTATGACCGCATGCACAAAACTCCTTAATGATCTACTTTTTGCTCTTGACAAACATCTAGTAAGTCTTGTAATTTCACTTGATTTATCCTCCGCCTTTGATGTAGTTGATCACACTATACTTCTCTCATGTCTCAGACAACGTTACTGCTTCTCGTCTCATGTCATTTCTTGGTTCAAATCCTACCTCTCAAATCGCTCTTATCACATAGTCTCCAACTCCAACTCTTCTGCGCCGGTTCCTCTCAGATGCGGTGTACCACAATAATCCGTTCTAGGGCCGCTTCTTTTCAATCTTCTTCTTGGTGATTTATCTTCCATCGTGGTCCCTTTCGGCTTTAAAGTTATTCGGTACGCTAACGATATGGTAATCTATGCATCATGCACACTCACATCTGCATCCAACCTCGCTTCCGATGCATCGTCTTGCCTCTCTGCTATTCACGCATATCTTTGTTCAATCCGTATGTTTTTAAACAACGAGAAATCTAACATGATGTGGATAATACCGCGCCACTCTTACACCCTCGATTTTCCGGTATGCATACACAATTTCCGTCTACCAGAAGTGACTATCATGACAATCCTCGGTGTCCCTTTTGACAATAATCTCTCGTTTCTGCCTTTCATTCGTAGCAAGATCAGTTCATGCTCCCTCATCCTCCGTGACATCCGAAGTGTCCGTAGAAACCTCGACGTCAAATCGACAGCTTTTTTAATCTCCAGCCTTTTCATGCCTCGTCTAGAATATTGCTTAGGTATTCTCGTATACTTTCCAGCATACCAATTTCACTATCTACAAAGGATTCTGCACACGGCTGCTAGGGTTATCTTCCGCCTTCGTAAGTACGACCACATCTCCAACACCCTCCGCATCCTTAACTGGCTCGACATTCCGAGCCGCATAACCTCTCAAATTCTCACACTTGCATGGCAAATCAAATTCCGGCACAACCCTCCTTATCTATATCTTCCTGACAGCTCTCCTATATGACGACTGGTCTCTCCCTAAGAAGTCATCGCTCCTACTCGCTTTTCGTCCCCCGTCACAACGGTAATCACGGATATCGTGCGTTCACCATCGCTGCACCACGCCTTTGGAACAAACTTCCTCGTGACACAAAATCATTGACGTCGCTTAAACACTTCAAAACTTCCTTAATCGCCTTACTTATTGCAAACGAACTAAAATAACACTTTCAGCCGCAATCAATTCAATAACTCTACATACAAGTTCAAACATTCATCGGACGTAAACTTGTCTTTTAATTTTTATAGTGGGCCTGTAAGTGGTTCTATTCACCACAAAGGCCACTCTAAATAAATTCTATTCCTTTCTATAATATTAATATTATTCATATTATAATATTAATATAATTAATATTATA
>WNNJ02003204.1:0-19960 GCA_012934845.2 Pomphorhynchus laevis
TATTATATTTATATAATAAACAATATGCGTTGTATTCGAAAATGATAAACTGGATAATCAAATTTCATCTGGTAAAATCGTAATTATCATGGAATAGAACAATGCTACGTTGATCGAGTAATACTGGTGATCTCTAATCCTAATTCTGATACATCATCTGTTATTTACAAGTCAATTCAAATAAATTGACTTTTCTTTTAAATTTATTTTTTAAATTTTAACTTTATGTAAGTGATATGTAAAATTATTAAATTATATAAAATTATTAAATTATTTATAATTATTTATCATTATTTAATTATTTTATTTATAATCATGTTTAGTTTATAAATAATTTAATATACGTAATCAATCGTTTCATCATTAGTAGTTGATACAAGAACACCTCTATTTTGCTCGGTTGCCTTGCAAATATTAATTTCAGATGTTATAGTGACATCCTGTGCCAATATCGATTGTTGGTCAGTTATCGATACTTGTGAAGGTTGTGATTTTGATGGCTGTGATGCAACTAGATCGCTTTCGGAATTCAAGTTATTTGAGCAATTTTTACCATCGTTCATACAATTTAGTGGCTCAATTCCAAAGTTATCTACATTTTCAGTATCCGAATCACAGTTGAAATTAGCATTAATAACCTTTGTTTGTGTATTTACATTGAATGAGCGAGCAAGGCTATAATATAATCTTCGGGCTTCATTTTCTCTTAAATTCTGCGTATCGGTAACGCGAGTATGACACAAGTTAACAAATTTATTATAATAGATTTTGAATCCTTAATACAATTACGTTTTAACTTACGTTCTGATAAATACATATATTTATTAAAGCAAATTAATTTATAATTAGACAAGTTGATTAAAAGTTCATAAAACATTTGGTAATATAATATTTTGAGAAGAACAAACAACAGTTCTTCCTGATGACCTCTAATCCTTATTGTGATACAACGTCTGATAATTATTAATTAATTCATAAAAATGACTTTTTTAAAAATTTCAATCGTTTATTTTAACTTTATATAAGTTATAAATTAAGTTATTAAATTATTTATAATTATTTATATAATTATTTTATTTTTATTTATCATTGTGTTTAGTTTATAAATAATTTAATATACTTAAATTAAACAATTCAGTTCTGAATTGTTTAATTTTAAATTGTGATAATTTGTTATTCAGTTGAACTTCTATTTACTTCCAGATAATTTAAAATACGCTCTGGGCAGATTTTCATACTTTATAAATTTCTAAATCACGTAGTCTAAAAGCAAATATCCCTTAATGCCTAATTTGAAAGTCATTTATAAACATCGAGAACGTCTTGTTAATATGCGACATCGTAATGCAGTCTATTTTTTAAAGCTTAACATCGAAAATAAGTCATCTGTTCAATAAGCTATAATTTCACAGACTGATTAAATAGATAAATTAGTAAAATAATTTAGTTAATGGTTTCACTAAATAACATTATAAAATAGCATTTATCAAAACTATACAATGAGCCATTCTTGGCATGTTTGTAAAATGTCATTCCAGCTCAGCCAAGTCTTACAGAATGCCAATATGTTAAACATTTACAATTTTCAAAAATGTGGAAACATTTTCACAGCTGCAAATGATCCTTATTATAATATATTTTTTTTATTTTTTATCAAATTTAAAGAAGTTGTAAACAAATTAAGCAGAGATAGTTGCTTGTTTGTATTTTATAACATTTTCACCTTTATTTAATAAAGAATTAATCAATCAATCAAACTTATTAATATTTTGAATCAGTTCAGTTTACAAAATCTACGTATTTTGTAAATATGCAAATATTTAAATTGTTGCAATTAAGAATTGCAACAATTTGTAATGATATTGGCTTTCTTAAAAATCATTTAAATAATTTAATAGATACATATTTTAAACTAGGTTACTATAAAAATAACATCAAGCAGAAAATAGTAAAATATATATATGTAAATATGCAAATATTTAAATTGTTGCAATTAAGAATTGCAACAATTTGTAATGATATTGGCTTTCTTAAAAATCATTTAAATAATTTAATAGATACATATTTTAAACTAGGTTACTATAAAAATAACATCAAGCAGAAAATAGTAAAATATATAAATCAACACAATAATATAAAGAATAAATTTAAACTCTTAAGTGGCAAATTTTTATGGATGAATAATAAATAATATACTTTGCATTAGAATAAGATACTAGATAGTTATTTCAGAGGAAATACATCATTAGCATGTATTTGGCCCCGCTGCTATGTTGGGTAGAGGAGTTAGGGGCCGAAACCTGATAGCATAGCAGTTCCTCCTGATGACCTCTAATTCTTATTCTGATACAACGTCTGTTATTTATTAGTCAATTCATAAAAATGACGTTTATTTTAAATTTTATTTTTTATTTTTATTTTTTAACTTGATTAAAATTATAGAAAATCTAAAAACAATTATTAATTTTATTATTTAATTATTAAATTTTGATTTAGCATTATTATGTTTTGTTTATTTTATAATTATATAACAATACGTAGACTCAGTTAGCTGATTTAATATTGCAAATTTATTTTGAGATTTGTTCCATATCAATAAATTTGTTTTTTTTACTTTAATAAATCATCAATTATATCAATATAACATGGAATTAATATCAATTTTCAAAAACTTTTCTTAATAAAAAGTACATATTTTTCGATTTAAACATAATTTCACATAAAAAGTTAAAATTTCACGGGAAATAGTTCTAAACTTTTTCAAAACAACAGTTTTGCTTGGTTAACTTTTGTTTTGTGGACTATATTTCCAGGTAACAAAACAAAACTGGTGATAAAAGGAATATGAAAATCAAGTAAAAAATATTAAAAAATGATAAATATATTTATGAACAATAAGGAATATTTAAACAACTTTATTAAGATCTTTATGCAAATATAAGAAGTTTTTCTAAAGATATCATATGTTCAATAAATCAAAGATCAATTAACGACTATGATGCGCTAAGTTGTATAATAGACAGTTATTGTAATATAAAATACTATAATCATAAAAAAATGTTAATAATAACAATAGATAAAACACATTAACCATAAACTTCATTAATAAATGTAAAGATAACATAAATATAGCCGGACTTTTAAATAATTCTAAATGTAAAGAAATAATAAGGTCAGATTTAAGTAAATATATTCCAAAAATAAGGTATAAACTCCTACCACATTTAGGACGAAAAATTTGTAATTATAATAAAGAATTAATATCAATCTGTAACGATAATATTAGAAACAATGGAAACAGAGTGCAATTGAAAATTGTGAAGTAAGAAAGCTGCTATCAAAAAGGTATAAATATAGATA
This sequence comes from Pomphorhynchus laevis, assembly GCA_012934845.2. Taxonomy (NCBI): domain Eukaryota; kingdom Metazoa; phylum Acanthocephala; class Palaeacanthocephala; order Echinorhynchida; family Pomphorhynchidae; genus Pomphorhynchus; species Pomphorhynchus laevis. The sequence continues at coordinate 3,361 of WNNJ02003204.1, forward strand.
AAATAATAACAATGACAAAAATAAGATTTACAATTCGGTTTATAATAACTTAAATGATTACTTTAGTAAGCTGATTAATAGTAAAAGCTCGAATATATTTAAGATAAACATTTGGAAAGATTATATATTTGATAAAATTAAAAATAAATTGAAAATAACAAACAATTATAAAATGAAAGATAAAATTAATAAAGATATGTATTCAGAACTTACTAAATTATAGGATTACTATATAATAACAACTATTAATAAAGCTAGTAATAAGTTTGTCTTCATATGCAAAAAGCTTTATTATGATATACTAATGAAAGAGGTTTATTCTAATGATTTAAATGTAAATCCAACATATGAACGTAGTGAGTTGAGTAATATAAGAATTATTACAAGTCACTGTTCTATAATGAATAAAAAGGGTATAAAGGTTGAATCAGATAATAAAACTATACCTATATTATATTGGAATCAAAAATTACATAAAAACAAATAAAACCTAGGTTCATATGTAGTGCGTTTAAATGTACATTAAAACCACTTTCTGTCTATATGAATAAAATACTTAAAATAATTAAAGCACACTAAAAAATATTGCAAGGTAGTCGAAATTAATACTGGTATAAAACACTATTTCAGTATTAATTCTACAAAAGAATTTTTAGAACAAACAGAAGAAATAAATTTTCATAATATAAACACGTACGATTTTAGTACGCTTTATACAAATCTAGATTTAGTAGATATTAAAGAGGCGTTAATAAAATTAATTAATCTTATATTCGGAAAAAGATATACATATATATGTTATAATAATTATAACGCCTATCTAACAAAAATTAAACCATCAAGTAAATATAAATATATGGATAAAATTGAATTAATAGGATCCTTAAATATTTTGATAAATCAAAATTATTTAAAAGTAGGGATATCTATATTTAGAAAGAAAAAGATGTTTCAATAGGTGGTAATAGTAGCCAAATTATAGCTTACTTGTATTTAAGCTTTATAGGATATGAATTTGTTCATAACTGTGTAAAAACGAAATCTTAACTAAATAAATATATGAAATATATGTTTCGATACATTGATGATATTTGTGTATTTAATTCTAATAATTTTTATTCAATAAGTGAACAAATTTATCCAGAACGCCTTAATCTTAACAAAACCAATATTGATGACAAAGAAGGTGCATATCTAGATATGAACATTAAATTAACATCAATTAAAACTAATTTTAATTTATATTGTAAAGATACCATATTTAAATTTACAAAAAAAACATATTTTTGCATGAGCATTCATACATTCCATATAATATAAAATATAATTCATTAAATAATGAAATTTTAAGAATTGCAACAATATGTAATGATATTGGCTTTCCTTAAAGTCATTTAAATAATTTAATAGATACATATTTCAAACTATGTTACTATAAAAATAACATCAAGCAGAAAATAGTAAAATATATAAAGAATAAATTTAAACTCTTAAGTGGCAAATTTTTATGGATGGATAATAAATAATATACTTTGTATTAGAATAAGATACTAGATACTTTTATTAGAGGAAATACATCATTAGCATGTATTTGGCCCCGCTGTTATGTTTTGTAGAGGAGTTAGGAGCCGACACCGGGTAGCATAGCAGTTCCTCCTGATAGCCTCTAATTCTTATTCTGATTCAACGTCTGTTATTTATTAGTCAATTCATAAAAATGACTTTTATTTTAAATTTCAATTTTTTATTTTAACTTGATTTAAATTATTGAAAATCTAAAATCAATTATTAATTTTATTATTTAATTATTAAATTTTGATTTAGCATTATTGAGTTTTGTTTATTTTATAATTATATTAAATACGTAGACTCAGTTAGCTGATTTAATTTACTAAATAACTATTTATTGTTTAAACGAAATTTTATTTTATTTTATTCTGATTCTCAGTTTGTAGATATGATTATTTAATAATATTTGATAAATAATATATTAATAATATATTTGATAATAATATATTAATAATGCGGAAAATTTCACATTATTATACAGGCTGAAGGACAAACCGTATGAAGCGTTTCTTAAATAAAAAAGTTGTTGTATTTTACCGGTTTCTAACGATAACTTATATATAAATGAATAATATTTTGTTGATATATATCAACAAAAATTATTAAAATTTTCTAATGGATCGTCTACAAAATGACAAGTTATTGAAATATACCAATTGATCGGTATACGTAGACTCAGTTAGCTGATTTGATTTGTTTTGTGGACTATATTTCCAGGTAATATAAGCTCTGTCAGAAATAATGAGACAAGTCTTATTGATACGACGTTATTATTTTTCTACTAATTTTCAAGTCAGTCTGATTTTTTTCTCTTATAATGTTGAATTTTACATCAACAAAATATGAATAAAATATTAAATTTATATATTTAACTGTTAGAGTAAAAGTTATAATTGATCACTCTAATTACAATTGATAAAAACCACAAGGCCGAAACGTCTTAAAATTTTTTGTAGATATAATAAAAATGTAAATTTATGAAATGTATTGACTTATATATATAGAATACCCAGATGTTTCCGGCATTACACAGCAGCTGGGAGTCCTTAAGAGGTACTTGGTTAGAATCAGGTATATGTATTACACCAGCAAACACGACAGAACTTTTATTTAACGTTTCGAACTTACGTTCTTTATCAAATTGTATGTTATTTATACCAAACTTTTTTTAGGTCTATATATATCAACAACATATTGTTAAAAAATTTCTAAATGGATAGTCTACAAAATAACAAGTTATTGAAATATACCAATTGATCAACTTTCTTATAGTACAAACTTATAACTTATTCCATAACATTGGCTCAATGTAATGGCTATTTTCGCAGTAATTGAATATAAATTAAGTGATTGGAAATTGATTTGAATCAACACTTACTAAATTTAAGAGCATTGATCGATATGTACTTTACGTTCTGACCAAAACGCTTACAAAATATTTTCACATAATCTATTGTATTGTCTTATATTGTATCTCATTATAGCTGTAATCTGCATGCCATTGGTGCAGTGCATTTATGCTAACCAGAGAAATCAGACATACCTCACATGTATGAACGCTTTTTTTTCAAACGCTTTTTTTTGCAAAGTCAATGTCTAAATAAATAAAGATTTTGTTAATAAAAAATATAAAAATGATAGTATACAAGTTTTTACGTATCATAATAAAATTCAAGTGGTGCACATTTTCAGTCGTCTTCTTTATTCTTCCATTTTACGGCCTCAGGTCCATGGGGATCTGAGCCAACAAACCAATCCAACACGCCGCCTTCCGACTGAACCACCCAGGGTCTTACACCCCCGAATAGTCCAATCGAGACGGACTGTGCTGGGTAAACTAGATACGAGGAGCTTAAGAAACCTTAGCCTTTGCTTTTGGGGACGTCCTCTCGAAAAGAAGACTAATCCCGAGATAGTCGAAGTGCCCCAGAGGCGCACCTTGGTTTTCCCTTTCAATGACAGATGCTGAGCCTGTTTCAGGGCATACCTAGCTTTCTTCAGGATACGTTTGAATCTATCCAGGTCAGCTTTCGCCGACCAGTTCACCGTAACGGTGAACCCTAAGTATTTTACTCGACTTGTAAAGGTCGGGAGATGTTCAGAGGCAAATACGGAGGAGAGTGCAGAGAGTGCTAGTCTCTTAAGTTTTTTCTTTGTTGCAGGGGGCAATAAAAGACTACCACCTGCGATTTTGCGGAGTTTAAAATTAGATTGGATAGTGGTAGCTGGTCTTTTAATCTTGAAAAGAAACGGCTGATGTCAGAGACTACGTCTTTACACCTGCGTCCAGTGAACAGGGCTGTGGTGTCATCAGCGTACACCACTAGACGTTGTTCGCGTTTGAATATTTTGAATAAGTTAATTGAGGCAGCAAGAAATAAGATAGGAGAAAGTGGGGAACCTTCTGGCACACCCGTAATAGAGTAGAACTGAAGCGCATCAAGGTCGTCTTTATAGTAAAATCGCTTGGTTTATAGCAGGATCTCCAACCTGTTCACAATTCTCGCAGGCAACCCGAAGGACCTGAGAGAAGATATCACAAAAAGAATGGGGATGCGGTCAAATGCAGCAGAAAAGTCAAGGACAACAGCAACAACTAGACGATGGCTGTAATCCCGACAAAACTGCTCCACCTCACCTACTGCTGAATGGACCGAGCAACCTTTGACGAACCCATGAAAACCTAAAGGGATCAAATTACGCCTACTTAAATGGTCGCGGATTTTACGCGCAAGCGCATTTTTGTAAATATAAACGAGGGCATTTTGAATCAAAATGGGTCGCAGATTTTTAAGACATGAGCAGGATTTCTTCTTAGGAATAAAAACTCTCTTACTAATATTGATGCCTGCTACATCGGATGGGGAGACTATAAGCATTGTGACGGCCACCTCTCTTCTCTGTTCGGCTGTCAAAAGTTGACAGACCCGAGAAGAAAGTGGAGCGACGGATTTGAGGTGCCCGGAAGTGGACCCCAAGAGTTGAGAATATCTGTAACAGTTAGGTCTCTACTCATGAAGTTACCCCAAGGCGGGATTGGTTGAGGTGATTGCGTGGCTCCATAGTTGTGTAAGACTAGTGACTCTCTAAAACTTTAACAAGGCCTACATTACCAATCCAACCCAATGCCCTATCCTTCCAACAAACAAACTTCTCCTTTTTGAATATTTACCAAAAGTAAGACTGAGAAGGGTTAAAGCGAGCAATACTCGCCCTATCCCTAATCAGCCGGAACCTAAATCTAGTGCTCCAGTATTCATTCGAGAGAGCCTGCCAGGCGGAAACAGAGATATTTGGGAGGTTAAGCAATTTCGCTAGGACCTTGAGTTTCGTCGGAGTGGGATTGTATATACAACTTTTATAAGTAGTCGATAGAATCGCGGTAGCTTGCGAAAAGAGGTAGGTATTAAATTCGGTCAGACTCTCATTTCCAATTCTGGGAAAGAGTTGGATAGCCGCCTGAAAGAAGGCCACTCTGATCGGATCAAAGTGAAACCTCCTTCGAAGGAACGTTTCTTTCTCAATTCTCCAACGAATTAGGTCATGAGATGTGGACAATTGCTGGCGCGACTGCTCTGTGCGGAGGGGTTTTAACAACCACCTCGAGTGAAGCAGTAAAACGTCGAGAATAGAATTTGTTGATGTACAATGAAAGGTAGGGCATGGTGGTTTGTGAAAAAGATAACCGTTCCTAGCTCTGCGAAGTGCTGCATTGATCCAACGATTAGTTCTGTCGTTGAAATCTCCAAGTATCATGTCATAGCCGCTGTCGATAATACTATCCAGGAGGTCACGGTTCTTGTGTATCTCCCCTGGACGGATGTAGATATTGGCTAGACTGAGACGTTTACCGTTCTTACAGAGTGAAACTACTAAACAAGACATGGCTGGACATGAATAGTTTAATAGGAGAGACGATCTTAATGATCATTTAACTAAGGTTAAAAGACCTTGAGATGAAGAGGAGTGAGGTGGTTATGTACGGAGTATAGTGGGAACAAATGTGCTTTGGATTGTCTGTAGTCTTGGTCAACTTCATGGATGGCCTGCTTAATATCCTTATAAAGTATTCAAGAGCTGGATGATATTGAAAGATTATATAAACAACGTCTGAGGAGTCATACTGTGAGGAGTGTCGTACAATTTTTTCTTACAGTTTCAACCTATTTTCTTAGAATTTTTCTTCGATCACCTCTATGAAATAATTTGTCAATTGTTTTATATCAATGTTTCTTGTATCCTTGTTATGTTGAACATATTCTCTCTAACAAATTCATTGAGTGAATAAGGTGAATGAATTGCTCGTTTAACGTGCTTAGGAATATTGTCAAATTTTCTTTGTTTAAGTAAAGTGAGGTCCCATAGCTACGTTTAATCGTTTAATAAACTTCATAAGTTTTAATGACCATGCATGTATATTGCAAATACGTCGTCTATATATCTCCACCAAACCAAATGTTTGTCTGCGTCACCATTTATAACATCTTCATACAAGGTGGTACAGTATAAACCCGCTAATACTGACTCAACTGGACTTGAATTTTTATAACTTTAAAACATTAACAAAACTTTTGCTTGTTTAACTTGTGTTTGATGGACTTTGTTTTCCCGGTAATATAACCTCTGTCAGAAATAATGAGACAATGTATTATTGATACGATATTTTTTCCGCTAATTTTCAATCAAGTTTGATGATTTTTTCTATTTATTGTAATTTATAAGTATAAATCAACAAAATATCATTAAAATATTAAATTTACAATATATAAATCAACAAAATATTATAAAAAAAGTAAACTATTAAGCGAAAAAAATTATCAATTAAAAATATACAATATGCTTTGTATTATAATATGATAAACTAGATAATCAAATTTCATCTTATGAAATACGTTATTATCATGGAATAGGACATGTTGGTTGAGGCATATGAGGGAAACCTGATAGCATAACAGTTTTTTGAGGACATCTTATCTTTTTACTGATGCATCATTTATTATTTATTATTCAATTCATAAAATTGGTTTTTATTTTCAATTTTAGTTTTTTCTATTTTAACTTGATATCGATTATAAAAAATCTTATAAAAATTATTTATTATTTATAATTATTTATTATTTAATTATTAAATTTTGATTTAAGCATTAATTTAATTTTAAATTTTAACGTGATATAAATTACATGAAATCTTAAATAACAATTATTTATTATTTATAATAATTGATTATTAAATTATATATTATTTAATTTCTATTTATCATTATGTTTAATTTATAAAATGATAATTATAAAATATTTGTAATCATTATTTGTAATTTTTAAATATTTATATTTGAAATTGTATAATATATGAAATGATGACCTCTAATTCTTTTACTGATACATCGTATGTTATTTATTAGTCAATTAATAAAAATTGATTTGTATCTCAATTTTAATAATAAATTTTATCGATAAATTTTAATAACAAATTATCAAAAAATTATTAACAGATTGTATAAAATCCCAGGTAATTATTTATTATTTATCTTTATTTATATATAGTATAAAATACGAAGGCTCAGTTTTATGATCTAAATTTTCACGTTATATTTGCTCAATGTCATGACTATTTTCGCTGTAATTAAATATAAATCAAGTGATTTTAAATTTATTTGAATCAAAACTTTTTAAATTTATAAACATTAATCCTTTCAGTTCTGACCAAAACTCTTACAAAAATCACAAAAATATTTTTGTCTTATTTGTGTCTTATAAGATAAAATTATATCTTATTCCGTTACATTTGCTCAATGGCATGAATATTTTTGCCGTACTTCAATGTAATATCATAAAATTGATATTCAATATGGCATTATTAATTCAATCTCTGTAAAGGTTTATTAGTCAACAGCAACAATGTGCATATAATTAAATATTGCGTTAATGTTTGTTTTAGAATAAAACGAATCTGTTTATCCAAGGATAAAGTTCATGATCTTATTGCAATGAAAATTTATTGAATTTTTTACTGGGCAATATCAGTCTTAATCATAATCTCTTTGATGCTGTTAGTTTGCCATAGTAGAGTATTTTGAAGGCAAGGACTGTTATTTTTGCCATTATTTGCTATGAATTAAAGCACAATAGAGAGATGCATGTTACATATTTTAAGATCATTAACATAGCGTGTTATGCTCCCGACCTTGTAAAATCATCAACGTGAAAGAAATGCGTGTAATAAATTGATAGAATAAGATATTGACAGTAAGAATGTTTAAACTTTTATTAATTTGCAAAAATTAGACTGTGCTTTACAAATTAGTTACGCACTGTTTTCATATACAATCGTTATTTATTGCTCGTCGAGTAAACAGGCAATTTTAATGTAATTAATTATATTAAGGTATATCCATTTTCGGTCACAATGTGCAATAATATCAGGAACAATAAATGCTAAATACGATTTACATTTAAATTTTGTTGTATACGGATGATTTTTATGCAAGGTATTTGTAGAATTTCCTCGATTTCACATCTAAGATTAATACTTATTTCATAAATGAATCAGCAATTGGTTGATGGACCCATTTGATTTCTCATTTCCTACCAGTTAGAATGTTCTGTACACAACATATTGTCTTCTTTTCAAAAAGGAAGACCACACAAAATTTTTTTAATTAAATTTGGTCATTAATGTTGACTAATATAACTGAGAGATAAAATATATCTTTATATTTTCATATTTTATTCTTATCTTCGTATAAAAATATTTATTAAAACCTAATAACATAGCAGTTCCTCCTGATGACCTCTATTCCTTATTGGATGAACAATTATTTATTTACTAATGAAGAATTATTAATTTTATTATTTAATTATTAAATTTTGATTTAGCATTATTGTTTTGTTTATTTTATAATTATATTAAATATGTAGACTGAGTTAGCTGATTTGATTTATTCTGATACAGCGTCTGTTATTTATTTTTCAATTCATAAAATATTGTATTTTCTTTTAAATTTCTTTTTTAAATTTTAACTTGATATAAATTATATAAAATTTTATTATAATTATTTATTATTTATACTTATTTAATAAATAATAGTTATATTTTTAACTATTATACTATAGTAATTAACTATTCGTACTATATTAGAGTTATCTTATATTTATATTATAATATAAATATTATTTATAAATATTATATATATTATATTATTATAACATTATTATAATATTATAGTATACTGATATATATTTATAAATATAATATTATTACATTTTTATTATATTTATATAATAAACAATATGCGTTGTATTCGAAAATGATAAACTGGATAATCAAATTTCATCTGGTAAAATCGTAATTATCATGGAATAGAACAATGCTACGTTGATCGAGTAATACTGGCCAAAACCTGATTACAAAGCAGTTCCTCCTGATGATCTCTAATCCTAATTCTGATACATCGTCTGTTATTTACAAGTCAATTCAAATAAATTGACTTTTCTTTTAAATTTATTTTTTAAATTTTAACTTTATGTAAGTGATATGTAAAATTATTAAATTATATAAAATTATTAAATTATTTATAATTATTTATCATTATTTAATTATTTTATTTATAATCATGTTTAGTTTATAAATAATTTAATATACGTAATCAATCGTTTCATCATTAGTAGTTGATACAAGAACACCTCTATTTTGCTCGGTTGCCTTGCAAATATTAATTTCAGATGTTATAGTGACATCCTGTGCCAATATCGATTGTTGGTCAGTTATCGATACTTGTGAAGGTTGTGATTTTGATGGCTGTGATGCAACTAGATCGCTTTCGGAATTCAAGTTATTTGAGCAATTTTTACCATCGTTCATACAATTTAGTGGCTCAATTCCAAAGTTATCTACATTTTCAGTATCCGAATCACAGTTGAAATTAGCATTAATAACCTTTGTTTGTGTATTTACATTGAATGAGCGAGCAAGGCTATAATATAATCTTCGGGCTTCATTTTCTCTTAAATTCTGCGTATCGGTAACGCGAGTATGACACAAGTTAACAAATTTATTATAATAGATTTTGAATCCTTAATACAATTACGTTTTAACTTACGTTCTGATAAATACATATATTTATTAAAGCAAATTAATTTATAATTAGACAAGTTGATTAAAAGTTCATAAAACATTTGGTAATATAATATTTTGAGAAGAACAAACAACAGTTCTTCCTGATGACCTCTAATCCTTATTGTGATACAACGTCTGTTAATTATTAATTAATTCATAAAAATGACTTTTTTAAAAATTTCAATCGTTTATTTTAACTTTATATAAGTTATAAATTAAGTTATTAAATTATTTATAATTATTTATATAATTATTTTATTTTTATTTATCATTGTGTTTAGTTTATAAATAATTTAATATACTTAAATTAAACAATTCAGTTCTGAATTGTTTAATTTTAAATTGTGATAATTTGTTATTCAGTTGAACTTCTATTTACTTCCAGATAATTTAAAATACGCTCTGGGCAGATTTTCATACTTTATAAATTTCTAAATCACGTAGTCTAAAAGCAAATATCCCTTAATGCCTAATTTGAAAGTCATTTATAAACATCGAGAACGTCTTGTTAATATGCGACATCGTAATGCAGTCTATTTTTTAAAGCTTAACATCGAAAATAAGTCATCTGTTCAATAAGCTATAATTTCACAGACTGATTAAATAGATAAATTAGTAAAATAATTTAGTTAATGGTTTCACTAAATAACATTATAAAATAGCATTTATCAAAACTATACAATGAGCCATTCTTGGCATGTTTGTAAAATGTCATTCCAGCTCAGCCAAGTCTTACAGAATGCCAATATGTTAAACATTTACAATTTTCAAAAATGTGGAAACATTTTCACAGCTGCAAATGATCCTTATTATAATATATTTTTTTTATTTTTTATCAAATTTAAAGAAGTTGTAAACAAATTAAGCAGAGATAGTTGCTTGTTTGTATTTTATAACATTTTCACCTTTATTTAATAAAGAATTAATCAATCAATCAAACTTATTAATATTTTGAATCAGTTCAGTTTACAAAATCTACGTATTTTGTAAATATGCAAATATATTGCAAATTTATTTTGAGATTTGTTCCATATCAATAAATTTGTTTTTTACTTTAATAAATCATCAATTATATCAATATAACATGGAATTAATATCAATTTTCAAAAACTTTTCTTAATAAAAAGTACATATTTTTCGATTTAAACATAATTTCACATAAAAAGTTAAAATTTCACGGGAAATAGTTCTAAACTTTTTCAAAACAACAGTTTTGCTTGGTTAACTTTTGTTTTGTGGACTATATTTCCAGGTAACAAAACAAAACTGGTGATAAAAGGAATATGAAAATCAAGTAAAAAATATTAAAAAAAGATAAATATATTTATGAACAATAAGGAATATTTAAACAACTTTATTAAGATCTTTATGCAAATATAAGAAGTTTTTCTAAAGATATCATATGTTCAATAAATCAAAGATCAATTAACGACTATGATGCGCTAAGTTGTATAATAGACAGTTATTGTAATATAAAATACTATAATCATAAAAAAATGTTAATAATAACAATAGATAAAACACATTAACCATAAACTTCATTAATAAATGTAAAGATAACATAAATATAGCCGGACTTTTAAATAATTCTAAATGTAAAGAAATAATAAGGTCAGATTTAAGTAAATATATTCCAAAAATAAGGTATAAACTCCTACCACATTTAGGACGAAAAATTTGTAATTATAATAAAGAATTAATATCAATCTGTAACGATAATATTAGAAACAATGGAAACAGAGTGCAATTGAAAATTGTGAAGTAAGAAAGCTGCTATCAAAAAGGTATAAATATAGATAAAATAATAACAATGACAAAAATAAGATTTACAATTCGGTTTATAATAACTTAAATGATTACTTTAGTAAGCTGATTAATAGTAAAAGCTCGAATATATTTAAGATAAACATTTGGAAAGATTATATATTTGATAAAATTAAAAATAAATTGAAAATAACAAACAATTATAAAATGAAAGATAAAATTAATAAAGATATGTATTCAGAACTTACTAAATTATAGGATTACTATATAATAACAACTATTAATAAAGCTAGTAATAAGTTTGTCTTCATATGCAAAAAGCTTTATTATGATATACTAATGAAAGAGGTTTATTCTAATGATTTAAATGTAAATCCAACATATGAACGTAGTGAGTTGAGTTATATAAGAATTATTACAAGTCACTGTTCTATAATGAATAAAAAGGGTATAAAGGTTGAATCAGATAATAAAACTATACCTATATTATATTGGAATCAAAAATTACATAAAAACAAATAAAACCTAGGTTCATATGTAGTGCGTTTAAATGTACATTAAAACCACTTTCTGTCTATATGAATAAAATACTTAAAATAATTAAAGCACACTAAAAAATATTGCAAGGTAGTCGAAATTAATACTGGTATAAAACACTATTTCAGTATTAATTCTACAAAAGAATTTTTAGAACAAACAGAAGAAATAAATTTTCATAATATAAACACGTACGATTTTAGTACGCTTTATACAAATCTAGATTTAGTAGATATTAAAGAGGCGTTAATAAAATTAATTAATCTTATATTCTGAAAAAGATATACATATATATGTTATAATAATTATAACGCCTATCTAACAAAAATTAAACCATCAAGTAAATATAAATATATGGATAAAATTGAATTAATAGGATCCTTAAATATTTTGATAAATCAAAATTATTTAAAAGTAGGGATATCTATATTTAGAAAGAAAAAGATGTTTCAATAGGTGGTAATAGTAGCCAAATTATAGCTTACTTGTATTTAAGCTTTATAGGATATGAATTTGTTCATAACTGTGTAAAAACGAAATCTTAACTAAATAAATATATGAAATATATGTTTCGATACATTGATGATATTTGTGTATTTAATTCTAATAATTTTTATTCAATAAGTGAACAAATTTATCCAGAACGCCTTAATCTTAACAAAACCAATATTGATGACAAAGAAGGTGCATATCTAGATATGAACATTAAATTAACATCAATTAAAACTAATTTTAATTTATATTGTAAAGATAACATATTTAAATTTACAAAAAAAACATATTTTTGCATGAGCATTCATACATTCCATATAATATAAAATATAATTCATTAAATAATGAAATTTTAAGAATTGCAACAATATGTAATGATATTGGCTTTCCTTAAAGTCATTTAAATAATTTAATAGATACATATTTCAAACTATGTTACTATAAAAATAACATCAAGCAGAAAATAGTAAAATATATAAAGAATAAATTTAAACTCTTAAGTGGCAAATTTTTATGGATGGATAATAAATAATATACTTTGTATTAGAATAAGATACTAGATAGTTTTATTCAGAGGAAATACATCATTAGCATGTATTTGGCCCCGCTGCTATGTTTTGTAGAGGAGTTAGGAGCCGACACCGGATAGCATAGCAGTTCCTCCTGATAGCCTCTAATTCTTATTCTGATACAACGTCTGTTATTTATTAGTCAATTCATAAAAGTGACGTTTATTTTAAATTTCAATTTTTTATTTAGCTTGATTTAAATTTAAAAAAATCTAAAATCAATTATTAATTTTATTATTTAATTATTAAATTTTGATTTAGCATTATTGAGTTTTGTTTATTTTATAATTATATTAAATACGTAGACTCAGTTTGTAGATATGATTATTTAATAATATTTGATAAATAATATATTAATAATATATTTGATAATAATATATTAATAATGCGGAAAATTTCACATTATTATACAGGCTGAAGGACAAACCGTCTGAAGCGTTTCTTAAATAAAAAAGTTGTTGTATTTTACCGGTTTCTAACGATAACTTATATATAAATGAATAATATTTTGTTGATATATATCAACAAAAATTATTAAAATTTTCTAATGGATCGTCTACAAAATGACAAGTTATTGAAATATACCAATTGATCGGTATACGTAGACTCAGTTAGCTGATTTGATTTGTTTTGTGGACTATATTTCCAGGTAATATAAGCTCTGTCAGAAATAATGAGACAAGTCTTATTGATACGACGTTATTATTTTTCTACTAATTTTCAAGTCAGTCTGATTTTTTTCTCTTATAATGTTGAATTTTACATCAACAAAATATGAATAAAATATTAAATTTATATATTTAACTGTTAGAGTAAAAGTTATAATTGATCACTCTAATTACAATTGATAAAAACCACAAGGCCGAAACGTCTTAAAATTTTTTGTAGATATAATAAAAATGTAAATTTATGAAATGTATTGACTTATATATATAGAATACCCAGATGTTTCCGGCATTACACAGCAGCTGGGAGTCCTTAAGAGGTACTTGGTTAGAATCAGATATATGTATTACACCAGCAAACACGACAGAACTTTTATTTAACGTTTCGAACTTACGTTCTTTATCAAATTGTATGTTATTTATACCAAACTTTTTTTAGGTCTATATATATCAACAACATATTGTTAAAAAATTTCTAAATGGATAGTCTACAAAATAACAAGTTATTGAAATATACCAATTGATCAACTTTCTTATAGTACAAACTTATAACTTATTCCATAACATTGGCTCAATGTAATGGCTATTTTCGCAGTAATTGAATATAAATTAAGTGATTGGAAATTGATTTGAATCAACACTTACTAAATTTAAGAGCATTGATCGATATGTACTTTACGTTCTGACCAAAACGCTTACAAAATATTTTCACATAATCTATTGTATTGTCTTATATTGTATCTCATTATAGCTGTAATCTGCATTATAGCTGTAATCTGCATGCCATTGGTGCAGTGCATTTACCAGAGAAATCAGACATACCTCACATGTTTATTGTTAGAATGCTAATTGAAACGCTTTTTTGCAAAGTCAATGTCTAAATAAATAAAGATTTTGTTAATAAAAAATATAAAAATGATAGTATACAAGTTTTTACGTATCATAATAAAATTCAAGTGGTGCACATTTTCAGTCGTCTTCTTTATTCTTCCATTTTACGGCCTCAGGTCCATGGGGATCTGAGCCAACAAACCAATCCAACACGCCGCCTTCCGACTGAACCACCCAGGGTCTTACACCCCCGAATAGTCCAATCGAGACGGACTGTGCTGGGTAAACTAGATACGAGGAGCTTAAGAAACCTTAGCCTTTGCTTTTGGGGACGTCCTCTCGAAAAGAAGACTAATCCCGAGATAGTCGAAGTGCCCCAGAGGCGCACCTTGGTTTTCCCTTTCAATGACAGATGCTGAGCCTGTTTCAGGGCACACCTAGCTTTCTTCAGGATACGTTTGAATCTATCCAGGTCAGCTTTCGCCGACCAGTTCACCGTAACGGTGAACCCTAAGTATTTTACTCGACTTGTAAAGGTCGGGAGATGTTCAGAGGCAAATACGGAGGAGAGTGCAGAGAGTGCTAGTCTCTTAAGTTTTTTCTTTGTTGCAGGGGGCAATAAAAGACTACCACCTGCGATTTTGCGGAGTTTAAAATTAGATTGGATAGTGGTAGCTGGTCTTTTAATCTTGAAAAGAAACGGCTGATGTCAGAGACTACGTCTTTACACCTGCGTCCAGTGAACAGGGCTGTGGTGTCATCAGCGTACACCACTAGACGTTGTTCGCGTTTGAATATTTTGAATAAGTTAATTGAGGCAGCAAGAAATAAGATAGGAGAAAGTGGGGAACCTTCTGGCACACCCGTAATAGAGTAGAACTGAAGCGCATCAAGGTCGTCTTTATAGTAAAATCGCTTGGTTTATAGCAGGATCTCCAACCTGTTCACAATTCTCGCAGGCAACCCGAAGGACCTGAGAGAAGATATCACAAAAAGAATGGGGATGCGGTCAAATGCAGCAGAAAAGTCAAGGACAACAGCAACAACTAGACGATGGCTGTAATCCCGACAAAACTGCTCCACCTCACCTACTGCTGAATGGACCGAGCAACCTTTGACGAACCCATGAAAACCTAAAGGGATCAAATTACGCCTACTTAAATGGTCGCGGATTTTACGCGCAAGCGCTTTTTCGTAAATCGACACGAGGGCATTTTGAATCGAAATGGGTCGCAGATCTTTAGGGCATGAGCAGGATTTTTTCTTAGGAATAAAAACACGCTTACTAATATTGATGCCTGCTACATCGGATGGGGAGACTATAAGCATTGTGACGGCCACCTCTCTTCTCTGTTCGGCTGTCAAAAGTTGACAGACCCGAGAAGAAAGTGGAGCGACGGATTTGAGGTGCCCGGAAGTGGACCCCAAGAGTTGAGAATATCTGTAACAGTTAGGTCTCTACTCATGAAGTTACCCCAAGGCGGGATTGGTTGAGGTGATTGCGTGGCTCCATAGTTGTGTAAGACTAGTGACTCTCTAAAACTTTAACAAGGCCTACATTACCAATCCAACCCAATGCCCTATCCTTCCAACAAACAAACTTCTCCTTTTTGAATATTTACCAAAAGTAAGACTGAGAAGGGTTAAAGCGAGCAATACTCGCCCTATCCCTAATCAGCCGGAACCTAAATCTAGTGCTCCAGTATTCATTCGAGAGAGCCTGCCAGGCGGAAACAGAGATATTTGGGAGGTTAAGCAATTTCGCTAGGACCTTGAGTTTCGTCGGAGTGGGATTGTATATACAACTTTTATAAGTAGTCGATAGAATCGCGGTAGCTTGCGAAAAGAGGTAGGTATTAAATTCGGTCAGACTCTCATTTCCAATTCTGGGAAAGAGTTGGATAGCCGCCTGAAAGAAGGCCACTCTGATCGGATCAAAGTGAAACCTCCTTCGAAGGAACGTTTCTTTCTCAATTCTCCAACGAATTAGGTCATGAGATGTGGACAATTGCTGGCGCGACTGCTCTGTGCGGAGGGGTTTTAACAACCACCTCGAG
>WNNJ02003205.1:0-69447 GCA_012934845.2 Pomphorhynchus laevis
CGGCGATTTATTGCCTTTAACAGCTGCGAACACGTTAGGTATACGAATTACTGTGATATCGTCAATCGAAAAATACAGTGACAACATCGAGTTTATACCAGCATCGCCGAAACAAATTGACAAAAACAAGCCAGAAGTGTCGGATGTCCACGTGTATCTTGCTTTCACACAGTACAGAAAAGGCCATTATAATTCTACGCAAGCGATAGGACAAAATTCTACAAATTCCACACTAGATCTGGAAACTAAGAGCATGAACATTAGATGATTTATAATTTTGGATTTTAGCGATGTAAGTGTTCACATCGTGCGTGATTGACATTCATTTAGTGTAAATTTCCATATCAAAGGTATTTACTTGTGATGTAAATATTCGATTTCTAATTTATAAAATTTTCGAATTTATCTCATTCGGTTTCAAATATTCAACTATACATTTTATCAATAAAATCAAAAAGAAGAGTAATTTTTCGCTTTGTTTTAATAATTTTTAAAATATTATAAATATTTTAAATAATATTTAAATAATATTTAATAATATTTTTGTTTCTGATAATATTTTAAATGTATGTAAATATAATTTTGTAATTTAAGAGTGTGAATCAAAAGATATAAATAATTAATTAATTCATCATAATTATTAATTCAATAATTATGAATTTTAAAAATTCATAATTAGGGGAAATATTTATAATATATTATAATATATATTATAATATAATATAATTAAACAAATTGTGTTAAAATTATAGTTTATTAATAATTTAAGACATTAAATTTTAGGTTCTACATTATTTTCTTCATTAAAAAGATTTTATTCAATAACAGTGACAATATTTTGTTAGCTTCTGTTGTCATTTTCTGAAATTTACAAAAGGTTTAAAAAATCATTTATTCTTATATGTTTCAATGAATTTAATAATTATTAAATTTTGTTCAAAAAACTCGTGTAATTCCTGCTGGTGATAAAAGTAGAAAATTAAAGTTGATCATTGATTGAAGACATTAATCAAATCAAATAACTGAGTCTACGTATTTAATATAATTATAACATATACAAAATGCAGTTAATGCTAAATCAAAATTTAATAATTTAATAATAAAATAAATAATTGTTATAAGATTTTTTATAATTTAAATCAACTTAACAATAAAAAATTGAAATTTAAAATAAACGTCATTTTTATGAATTGACTAATAAATAACAGACGTTGTATCAGAATTAGGATCAGAGGTCATCAGGAGGAACTGCTATGCTATCAGGTTTGGGCCCCTAACTCCTCTACCCAACATAGCAAAGGGGCCAAATACATACAAACGATGTATTTCCTCTGATAAAACTATCTAGTATCTTATTCTAATAAGATAATAACAAAGTTATTATCCATCCATAAAAATTTTCCGCTAATTTTGGCACTTAAAAGTTTAAATTTATTTTTTATATTATTGTGTTGATTTATATATTTTACTATTTTCTGCTTGATGTTATTTTTATAGTAACCTAGTTTAAAATATGTATCTATTAAATTATTTAAATGATTTTGAAAAAAGCCAATATCATTACATATTGTTGCAATTCTTAAAATTTCATTATTTAATGTATTATATTTTATATTATATGGTATGCATGAATGCTCATGCAAAAATATGTTTCTTGTAAATTTAAATATGTCATCTTTACGATATAAATTAATAGTAGTTTTAGTTAATGTTAATTTAATGTTAATATATATACACCTTCCTTTTCATCAATATTGGTATTGTTAAGAATATGGCTTTTTGCATAAATTTGTTCACTAATCGAATAAAAATTATTAGAATTAAATACACATATATCAACAATGTATCGAAACATATATTTCACATATTTATGTAGTTTAGATTTAGTTTTTACACAGTTATGAACAAATTCATATTCTATAAAGCTTAAAAACAAGTCAGCTATAATTGGGCTACTATTACCTCACATTGGAATATTTTTACTTGTCTAAATATAGATGTACCTACTGTTAAATAATTTTGATTTATCAAAATATTTAAGGATTCTATTAATTCAATTTTATCCATATATTTATATTTACTTGATGGTTTAATTTTTGTTAGATAGGCGTTATAATTATTATAACATATATATGTATATCTTTTTCCGAATATAAGGTTAATTAATTTTACTAACGCTTCTTTAATATCTACTAAATCTAGATTTGTATAAAGCGTACTAAAATCGTATGTATTTATATTTTGAAAATTTATTCCTTTTGTCTGTTCTAAAAATTCTTTTGTAGAATTAATACTGAAATAGTGTTTTATACCAGTATTAATTTCGATTACCTTGCAATATTTTTTAAAGTGTGCTTTAATTACTTTAAGTATTTTATTCATATAGACAGAAAGTGGTTTTAATGTACATTTAAACGCACTACATATGAACCTAGGTTTTATTGGATTTTTATGTAATTTTGGATTCCAATATAATATAGGTATAGTTTTATTATCTGATTCAACCTTTATACCCTTTTTATCCATTATAGAACAGTGACTTGTAATAATTGTTTCTAAACTCAACTCACTACGTTCATATGTTGGATTTACATTTAAATCATTAGAATTAACTTATTTCATCAGTATATCATAAAAAAGTATTTTGCATATGAAGACAAAGTTATTACTACCTTTATCAATAGTTGTTATTATATAGTTATCCTTTAATTTAGTAAGTTCTTTACACATATCTTTATTAATTTAATCTTTCCTTCTATAATTGTTTGTTATTTTCATTTTATTTTTAATTTTATCAAATATATAATCTTTCCAAATGTTTATCTTAGATATATTCGAGCTTTCACTATTAATTAGCTTACCAAAGTAAGCATTTAAATTATTATTTAACGAATTGTAAATTTTATTTTTGTCGTTGTTATTATTTAATCTATATTTATACCCTTTTGATAGCGTTTTCCTTAATTCATTGTTTCCAATTAATTCTAGATTATGGGTACATATATGTTCATTTATTATATCAAAACTAAGACTTTTACAATTGCATTATGTTTTCATTATGTTTCTAATATTATCGTTACATATTGATTTTAATTCTTTATTATAATTAGAAATTTTTCGCCCTAATGGTTGTAAGAGTTTATACCTTATTTTAGGAATATATTTACTTTAATCTGATCCTATTATTTCTTCACTTTTAGAATTGTTTAAAAGTCCGGCTATATTTATGTTATCTTTACATTTATTAATGAAGTTTATGATTAATGTATATTTTCTATTGTTATTATTAACATTTATTGTACGATTATAGTATTTTGTATTACAATAACTGTCTATTATACAACTTAGCCTATTATAGTCGTTAATTAATCTTTGATTTATTGAAAAACTGTAGAAAAACTTCTTATAATTACATAAAGATTTTATAATTTATTATCTCTTAAAAGTTGTTTTAATATTTCAAATTGTTCATAAATATATTTCTATTTTAATATTTTTAACTCTATTTTCCTATTCCTTTTACCACCATTACTTCTTGTTTGCGTTTAACCGGATTATTATAATATAATTGTTTATTACTACTTCTGCCAATTCCTTGTACCACGCCATTCAATCCTAATGGGTACATGGAATTAAGCGTTTTAATCCAAAAATCTTCTCTTTCTAATAGCTTTTGATTTAATATTGACTTATTTTCTTCAATAATATGCTCTAAAATAAATAATTTAGTTTTTAATATCATGTCCTATTAATCTCATATGTTTATGAAATATAGTTTGACTATTATGCTGTATATTATATATGTGTTGCCTAAACCTAGTTTTTAACATTTGATATGTTTTTCCTATATATTGCAATCCACATGTACATTGTATTAGATACACTACACCTGCGGTATTGCAGTTGCAATGATCATTAATATTTAATTAAAAACATTTGTTTGTCGTATTAATTACAATACAATTATTATTTATAACATCACAAACTATACAATTTTTTCTGTTACATTTAAAAAATCTAAAATCAAAATCAATAGTACTCCAATCTGGTTGAGTACATGTAACTTTTAAGTCATAATTTTTAACGTTGCTTTTTCGGTGTCGCCACCTAGTTTAGTTGACTCAGACTAAACTTACAACAGGCCATCCAGCAGCATCTGACAGGGGGCTGCCCTGCTTAAGGCGGCTTGCAGGCTGGAACAAGATCTATAAAGATCTACCACCTTCACTCCAAGCGCTACGCGACCTGGCTATTGGCCATTACCTGGTCTCTTAAACGTGATCACGTGAAGCAGTTTACATTTTAAAGTGTAAACACCTTGTGATGAAAACTTCTCACTTTTTTAAAAATTAATAATTCATCAAACTTGTTTGAAAATAAGAAAAAATAATAGTAAAGTCGTAACCAATAATACATAGTTTCAGTATTTCTGACAGAGGTCATATTACCGGGAAAACAAAGTCCACTGGTCAATAATAACATGTCAGTAGAACAATTCAAATAAGCTAACTGAGTCTACGTATTTAATATAATTATAAAATATACAAAACATAATAATGCTAAATCGAAATTTAATAATTAAATAATAAAATTAATAATTGTTTTTAGATTTTTTATAATTTAAATCAAGTTAAAATAAAAAATTGAAATTTAAAATAAACTTAATTTTTATGAATTGACTAATAAATAACAGACGTTGTATCAGAATAAGAATTAGAGGTCATCATGAGGAACTGCTATGCTATCAGGTTTGGGCCCCTAACTCATCTACCCAACATAGCAAAGAGGCCAAATACATACAAATGATCTGATAAAACGATCTAGTATCATATCTAGTATCATATCTGATACACTATCTAGTTGCCAAACAAATTTAGTGAATTGAATTGAAACCGAATAATTACGAAAGTTGAATGAAACATATTTAAATACATAATGTGTGACTCATTTACATCTTATCACATCAAAGTAAATGATGAGATAATGGTTTTAATAATTGTTTCCATCAAAATAATAGTTAATTTAATTCAATGAAAAAATTATAAAAATGTCAGAAATTAATTATATTGAAATACCAGATAACTGTGAACTAGATTACCCAAAATTCCACAACATTGCAGTGAGTTGTAGATTATTATGTTCAAAGATAGTATTTAAAGATATTGAAATATATCTATTGTGTTCAAGGAAGTGTATTTATAGATGTAAATAATTCTTAAACGCATTTAGTTTAAGACATACATTATACATACATTTAAACACATACATTATAATGCAAGTTATTAATGTTTAAAACTATGGCATATCGTTGTTACAAAAATATTAATTATAACTAATTATAATATATAAATAAGATATTAACATACGAGTTTATAAGCGTTAGTAACAATTATAGCTATCTAATGAACATTTGTCAACTAAAAAGTAAACACGTTTTGTGAAGTCAATTAAAAAATTTCAAATTCAAGACCATTTTATTTTACAAACACTAAATTAGAACGTTGTATATTAATGGACAGAGATTTCAATAGATAATTTTCACAAATGTCAAAATATCTTTAAATACAAAATGATGACTTCAACTAAATAAATACAAAGGGTTTGCTTCTAATGATCTAGTCCATCAGCAATGGTTCGCATTCTGCAGGACAATTCAATCAAATGCATTTCTTGTTTGTACGAAAACTTATATCTCAACCAGTAAATACTAAATGTCAAATATATCCATAAGAATATGACGCATGTTGACATTTTGGTCGTAGAATCAGGTTTGCAAAATTATTCTCTATGCTTGTACGTTCAAATCTTATTTGTTTGTTATATTTCGCCTTCTTTATGCGTAAAGTGCACGATTTTGATCATCATCTATAACTACAATTCTCGATCTGTGATTTTATTGACGAAATTCTATTGGTGATGTTATTGTTTAAAATCACTTCATAAGTTGAAATATGCTTGAATGGTGATAAAATCTTAGCATAATAACGTTATTAGGCGTTAAGGCGTGGCAAGACGACAATTTATGTTCAATGACTATAATCAGTTTATAGTTTGAGCAAAATTGTTGTACTCGTATAAATATAATAATTCTAATTGGATTGAGGATTGAATACAAATTTAAACAGGAAGTACTCGCTTAAATTGAATAACTGGTTTTCTTATTGACATATAGTTTAATTTAGTTATCAGATTCGAATTTAATTTTTTGCCAGAATATTGCATACATGAGACGACAAATCAAACTTGTGAAAAGTTTGTGTTGATGTTGAATGATGACTTTAGCAAACAAAAAGTAATTACATCAGCTTCAACAATAAATATATTTATGATTGTGAATTCTTAAATTTAAATTTAAGAATGTGAATTTTAGTCAAATTTCGAATGATTTTAGTCAAAAATCATTTCTCGTATCAAAATAGTGACGAAAATTACCATAAGAAATATTTGTTGAATGTAATTTTTTTTGCCAGCTCAAATGATATTGTTCTACATTATTAGTATTCTTTAAAATTTAACACAATAACTTTTTCTCAATACGTTACTATTTAAAGATAACCTAATCTGAACTTGCTGTATTCAATAATTGCTATAAACTTACAAAATAGATGACATTTTCATAATTCTTAAAGCACAACACGTAACGTTTATATTTCGATATGCTTTATATTAAGTATATTAACCATCAAGTAAATATAAATATATAGATAAAATTGAATTAATAGAATCCTCAAATATTTTGATAAATCAAAATTATTTAAAGGTAGGGACATCTATATTTAGACAAGTAAAATGAATTTCAATAGGTGGTAATTGTAGCCCAATTATAGCTGACTTATTTTTAAGCTTTATAGAATATGAATTTGTTCATAACTCTTTAAAAAATAAATCTAAATTATATAAAGATATGAAATATATGTTTTGATATATTGATGATATATGTGTATTTAACTCTAACAATTTTTTTCAATAAGCGAACAAATTTATCCATCTAGCATTATTTTTAACAAAACTTATATTGATGATAAAGAATGTATATATCTGAAATGAACATTAAATTAACATCAATTAAAACTACTATTAATTCATATCGTAAAGATGACATATTTAAATTTACAAGAAACATATTTTTGCATGAGCATTCATGCATACCATATAATATAAAATATAATACATGAAATAATGAAATTTTAAGAATTGCAACAATTTGTAACGATATTGGTTTTCTTCAAAATCATTAAAATAATTTAATATATGCATATTTTAAACAAGGTTACTATAAAAATACCATCAAATAGAAAATAGTAAAATATATAAACCAACACAATAATATAAAAAATAAATTTAAAAGTATTAGCGGAAAAATTTTATAAATGGATAATAAATAATATACCTTGTATTAGAATAAGATACTATATAATCAAATTTAATCAGAGGTAATACGTATTTAGCACGTATTTGGCCTACTGCTATGTTGGGTCAATTAATTAGGGCCGAAACCTGATAGCATAGCAGTTCCTCCTGGTGACCTTTACTCCTTATTCTGATACAACGTCTGTTATTTATAAGTCAATTTATAAAAATGAGTTTTATTTCAAATTTCAATTTTTTATTTTAACTTGGTATAAATTATAAAAAAATCTTATAACAATTATTTATTTTATTATTTAATTATTAAATTTTTATTTATTAATATTATTGTTTTGTTTATTTTATAGTTATATTAAATACGTAGACTCAGTTAGCTGATTTGATTTATTTAAATGAATTTTGATGTTTCTTATATTTGAATGATATATTTATTTAAATTATTTTAATGGCAACTTTGGCGATTATTGACAAATTAATTCATTAAGTTATAAATGCGATACAAAATCGGTTTGTTGACGACTCCGGTTTCGTATTGAAGGGATTTTTTTGTTTACGATAAGATCGAAATATCTGTTTTTTTTTCTTTTTTGATTTCATTCTCTTTCTGAGAAGATTATTTTTAAGACAAATTTTCACAATAAGAGAAGTTAAATTGTTTGCTTTGTATTAGACTGCTATTTTAGTTTTTATTTCATTAAAAGAGGAAATTCCAACAATCAATATAAATTTTCCTCACTCAAGTTTAAATTTTATAAATAGCATCAATTAAATTACAATTATAATTTTAAACAATTTTAATATAATTTCAATTATAATTACAATTAAATTTCAAATTCAAAATTATTAGCAAAGTTTTAAATATTAAAGATTATAATCCGGTTAAACGCAAACCAAGAAGTCATGTCGATAAAAGAAATAAGAAAAATAAACTTAAAAATATTAAAAAAGATAAGTATATTTATGAACAAGAAATACTAAAACAACTTTTAAGAGATAATCAGCTAAAAGATCTTTATGTAAATATAAGTTATTCTGAATATCTTTTGTTCAATATATCAAAGATTAATTAACGATTATAATAGACAGTTTTTGTAATATAAAATACTATAATCGGACAATGAATGTTAATAATAAGAATAAAAAATACAGACTAACCAATTACTTTATTAATAAATGTACAGCTAACATAAATATACGTAAATATATTTATAGGTAAATATATTTACCTATATATAAATATAGGTAAAGTTTTAAATAATTATAAAAGTAAATAAATAATAAGATTAGATATAAGTAAATATATTCTATAAATAAGGTATAAGATATTTATACATATTTATTTAGACAAGTAAAATGAATTTCAATAGGTGGTAATTGTAGCCCAATTATAGCTGACTTATTTTAAGCTGCTATGTTGGGTAGACGAGTTAGGGGCCCAAACCTGATAGCATAGCAGTTCCTCCTGATGACCTCTGATCCTAATTCTGATACAACGTCTGTTATTTATTAGTCAATTCATAAAAATGACGTTTATTTTAAATATTAATTTTTTATTGTAAGTTGATTTATATTTAAAAAATCTCATAACAATTATTTATTTTATATTTTAATTATTAAATTTTGATTTAGCATTATTATGTTTTGTTTATTTTATAATTATATTAAATACGTAGACTCAATTAGCTGATTTGGTTTACAGAATATGAATTTGTTCGTAACTGATTAAAAAATAAATCTTAATTATATAAAGATATAAAATATATATTTCGATAGTTTGATGATATATGTGTATTTAACTCTAATAACCTTTATTCAATAAGTAAACATCACTAATAAATGAATAGATAATATAAAAATCGTTAGACTTTTTAATAAATTTAAAAGTAAAGAAATAATATAATCAGATTTAAGCTAATATATTTCTTTAATAAATGAACATTTTTGTATCCATAATTCAGAATTAATTGAAAATGCGGTATTAAAGAAAATGTTATCAAAAGGGTCTAAATATAGATTAATTTTTTAACCAAACAAAATTTATTTTGCACAATAAAATGAGTTTACGCAAATGGGCTTCAAACTCAGGATCAAATAAAGTATCAAGACCGAATATATCAATCAGTTAGTTTGAGATTGGTAATTGCCTCTGCTTGATAGAAGGGCTCTTAGACAAGCAGATGCAGATCTAATTATGGCGAAAGCGATCTTGCGCTTTAATTCAACAATGACGTCGCAGTATTGTAATAAGCTTGCCCTGGTGAGCATGAACGCAATGGACTTGAGTACTGAGTTTGCTCGGCTGCCAATGCCTCCAGAGGTTGATAAAAACAAAGGAACGAAACCGTTTTGCTCCACCAGAGATATTCGTTCGTTGTATTTGGCGAACTTAAGCGATTCGTTGTATTCGAATGATGACAAAGGCTCTCTGACATACTTAGGGAACCTCATGGCGTATAATGTGAATTAACGGAACTTAATATGTAGCGAACCCAGCCATCGCTAGGGGATCACCCTGCGTGACTCCTTCCATTGACAGAATGCTATCACTCCCCAAAGCTAATTGTGCAGGTGTGGCATAAATGTTACTAAGCGTCGTGGATAAAGACGGGTAAGTAAACTCAATATTGTGTAGTGCAACAGCTCGGTTGACAGAATTGAAGGCATTTGAAGCATCCACGGCAAGCAGGCACTGATCTCTATCGATTTAATATGCGTCACAAATGAAATGTATGGCATACTCAATACCTGCTATATGGTAAGCTGCCAACTGAACAGTGCCTGCTGCACTCTGTAAGTCATCCCGAATCAAACAAAGCAAGGCTTTGCATATGATGCGGCTTGCCACGTTACAGACCCCTATTGGCCGAATGCTACCATAATGCTTCCCGATGGCCACCAATCTGCATGCAGTGAACGCGTCGAGTGAGTTGGGAGCCATCCACTCAGTAGCCAAACACCTTCCAAAATTCGACAAAGCCATAGCAAGCGAGCGCGACGCAGGTCCGAATCTAGAGAGCATATGTCTCCACAGAACCGAGTCAATACCAGACGGTCCCGAGCTACCCTTCGTACTTTTGCATGCCTCTATAATGTGCTCTTCGTCGGGTACATCGAAACGGACTGGATGGTGAAAGACCACATTGGTTAATAGCTGCGACAGTAAAGCCTCAGGTGGGCTTGAACAGCTTTTGGATGCAAATCTTGTAGAATATCCCTTACACTTTTTGAACCCATCATCGAATCAAATTTCAAGGCACTTAAGCATTCTCCTCCTCCATGACATGCATTCCTGCACTAATCATTCATCTTTTCATGAGATTAATGTAATTTCTTTTCCAATCATAATTACTGAATTTTGGCTTGCGGTAATTAAGAGTATGTTGCAAGTAAAGCGATTCGTCAAATAACTCTCGAAACCGAAACTGTTGCCAAAGATTTAGGCGACGTTCCAGTGTTTGACGAATCAACGAAATTTTCCTAGAAGGAATACGTTGGAGGACGACTTGAGAGAATACTGCTGCAACCTTCAACAAATCGGGATGCTAGGTGAGACTGTGCGCTTATTGAATAAAAGGAAGCTAGCGTCTCAATGAAACAATTGCTAGCTGTACATTTGAGCAGGAACAACAATTTGGATCGCAATTGGATAACTGATTCATATAACATAGCAGGGTCCATAGGCAATAACTCCATCAAAGCGGAAACTGGTCGATCATGATTGACCGCAATCGACATCTCATTTGAACGGGCATTTTCGTGGACAAAACGCCTATTTAAAGCAGACTGAGAACGTTGGGCAACCTCACGATCACGATTTGAGGTGTTTGGTGCTGAATAAAGTGTTGATGAGGATAATGCTGATCCAACTGTCTGCAAGCTGGAGTGACGTCTATTTAAACATTCGAATGCTGAACAGTTCATACAACAATTCTTAGATTTTACACATTTGCATCCTTTACACTTGGCGTTGGGACCATTGCGTGAGCAGCAATTTGCCTCATAGGCAGGCTTCCCTTTCGGCATTGTTGACAATTTTCTGACAACTTGTCAGCTGCGCACCCGAATCGTAAATAGTAGTAATCCAAATAGTAGTAATAGTTGTAATCTGATAATAGTTGTAATCCAAATAGTAGTAATTGTATGTGTTTTTATTGTATGTGAGCGCTTTACTCTTCCATTATCTATACTTTGAATCTCGGCAAATAGTAGATCCGTAAATAGTAGTAGATCTCGGCAAATAGTAGAATCGTAAATAGTAGTAATCCAAATAATAATAGTTGTAATTCAAATAGTAGTAATTGTATATATTAATCTCTCAAATGTAAGTAGTTAATGATCAAGAATATTTACGCTCAATATAGATTAAATAATAACAATAAAAATAAAATTCACAATTCGTTAAATAATAATTTAAATGCTTACTTTGGTAAGCTAATTAATAGTAAATGCTTAAATACATCAATGATAAACGTTTGGAAAACTTGTATATTTGATGAAATTTAAATGTAAATGAAAATAACAAACAATTATAAAAGGAAAGATCAAATTAATAAAGATATGTATGCAGAACTAATCAAATTAAAGCATAAATAAAGTTAGTAATAACTTTGTCTTCATATGCAAAAGCTTTATTATTATATACTGATGAAAGAAGTTAATTATAATGATTTAAATATAACACAACATATGAATGCAATCTGAGTTGGTAAGGGAAGGTGCTACCTTCAATTTGAAAACCTAAAAAATATCATCAAAATTTCAATGACTACACATGTATATCTATTTTAAATTAGGAAACAAACTATAGATGACTAGTTTATAAATGCAACATATGAACGTAGTGAGTTAAGTTTAGAAACAATTATCACAAGCCACTGTTCCATATTGAATAAAGAGGGTATAAAGATTGCATCAGATAATAAAACTATGCCAATATTATATTGAAATCCAAATTTACATAAAATCTAATAAAACCTATGTTCATATGTAGTGTGTTTAAATGTACATTAAAACCACTTTCTGTTTATATAAATAAAATACTTAAAGGAATTAAAGCACACTTCAAAAAATATTGTAGGATAATCGAAATAAATACTGGTATAAAACACTATTTCAGTATTTATTCCACAAAAAAATTTTTAGAACACACAAAAATAATAAATTTTCAAAATATAAAATCTTACGAATTTTGTACGCTTTATACAAATTTAGATTTAAAGAAGCGTTAGAAAAATTAATTATGAAAATAGATATACATATATATATGTTATAATATCCAGAACGCCTACATAACAAAAATTAAACCATC
This sequence comes from Pomphorhynchus laevis, assembly GCA_012934845.2. NCBI lineage: Eukaryota > Metazoa > Acanthocephala > Palaeacanthocephala > Echinorhynchida > Pomphorhynchidae > Pomphorhynchus > Pomphorhynchus laevis. The sequence goes on from WNNJ02003205.1 coordinate 12,677, forward strand.
AAATAAATATAAATATATGGATAAAATTGAATTAATAGAATCCTTAAATATTTTGATAAATCAAAATTATTTAAAAGTAGGGACATCTATTTTAGGCATATAAAAAGTGTTTCTAAGCGGTAATTGTAGCCCAATTATAGCTGACTTATCCCGGGCAGCCATAGAATGTTCATGGTATGCATGAGCATTCATGCATACCATATAATATAAAATATAATACATTAAATAACGAAATTTTAAGAATTGCAACAATATGTAATGATATTGGCTTTCTTCAAAATAATTTAAATGATTTAAGAATTGCCATAATTTATAAATAATTTAATAGATACATATTTTAAACATATTTTATACATATAAAAAATCAAACAATAAATAATAAAATATTATGAATATTATAAATCAACAAAATATTATTAAAAATAAATTTAAACTATCAAGCGGATAATTTTTATGAATGGATAGTAATTGATATACTTTGAGTTGAATAAGGCATTAAAATATAGATGGTATAATTTTTGTTTATCTCTGTGAGATAAGCAAAAAGTATAAGAATATGGATGTTAAAGAGATAAATCATAAGTTTTACTTAGATTATTAGCAAAACTTTTGAGATAAATTATAACTGCGTTTATGACCGTCAAAATTTGCCCAAAATACTTAATACGTTCATCACAGCGAGTACAAAGAAAACCTTCAACTGCTAGAATCTTTAGCGATTAAGCACAACAATAGGCCAAGGATAAAATTCAAGGATGAAGGAATTATAGGAAACCTTAAAATATTCTAAAATAAACTTGCGGATTTGTACCATTATGCGTCCCCAAATATAAAACCCGATGTTATATTCTTTTAGAAAATAAAATAGACACTAAGGTTAAATTCGGTCTATTTATATTATTAAGACCGGGTTTTAACCTTAAAAGAAATAATAGGATCAGATTAAAGTTGTATAATAGACAGTTATTGTAATACAAAATACTATAATCGTACAATAAATGTTAATAATAACAATAGAAAATATACATTAACCATAAACTAAATATAATAATCCGGTTAAACGCAAACAAAGAAGTCATGGCGATAAAAGGAATAAGAAAAAAAGAGTTAAAAATATTAAAAAAGGTTTGTATATAAATGAACAATTAGAAATGTGGAAACAACTTTTAAGTGATAATAAGCTAAAAGATCTTTATGTAAATATAAGAAGTTTTTCTAAAGATATCATATGTTCAAAAAATCAAAAATTAATTAACGACTATGATAGGCTAAGTTGTATAATAGACAGTTATTGTAATACAAAATACTATAGTCATACAATAAATGTAAATAATAACAATAGAAAATATACATTAATCATAAACTTCATTAATAAATGTAAAGATAACATAAATATAGTCGGACTTTTAAACAATTCTAAAAGTAAAGAAATAATAGGATCAGATTTAAGTAAATATATTCCTAAAATAAGGTATAAACTGTTACAACCATTAGGGCGAAAAATTTGTAATTATAATAAAGAATTAAAATCAATATGTAACGATAATATTAGAAACATAATGGAAACATAATGCAATTGTAAAAGTCTTAGTTTTGATAAAATAAATGAACATATATGTACCCATAATCTAGAATTAATTAAAAATTGTGAATTAAGAAAGCTGCTATCAAAAGGGTATAAATATAGATTAAATAATAAAAATAAATAAATAATTTTGCTGCGGAGAGGTTCCAAGGTCACGAGAAAAGAACACACTTAATTTATCTTTTGTAAGTTTGAAAAGCAAAGAAATAATAGGGTCAGATTTAAGTGAATTTATACCTAAGGTATAAACTCCTACCACCATCAGGACGAAAAATTTGTAATTATAATAAAGAATTAAAATCAATATGTAACGATAATATTAGAAACATAATGGAAACAGAATGCAATTGTAAAAGTCTTAGTTTTGATAAAATAAATGAACATATATGTACCCATAATCTAGAATTAATTGAAAATTGAGAATTAAGAACGCTGCTATCAAAAGGGTATAAATAGAGATTAAATAATAACAACGACAAAAATAAAATTTACAATTCGTTAAATAATAACTTAGATGCTTACTTTGGCAAGCTGATTAATAATGAAGGCTTAAATATATCTAAGATAAACATTTGGAAAGATTATATATTTGATAAAATTAATAAAATGAAAATAACAAACAATTATAAAAATAAAGATAAAATTAATAAAGATATAAAAAAACGATTTATTTTAACGTGGCAAATGCGTGCCAGCGTACGCTTACATGACCACAACAAAACAAGACTGTGAATCAGGTGTCGAGAAGGTGTGAACGGAGGAGGTGTTTGAATGTGATAAAGGAGGGGGCGCGGCGGACGTCGAGAGGGAGTTGATTCCAGGCGAGTGAGGCGGCGACGAGGAATGATCGGAGACCGTAGTTGTTGGAGTAATTAGGAACGTGGAGTAAGAGGGTATGACAGGAACGAAGCGATAGCGAGGTGGGGCGAGTATCGTCTAAGAAAGGAAGGTTGATGAACGACGGGGAGCCGACAGCGATGAGACGAAAAGTTACAAGAAGGCGGAGTTTGATGCCAATGGATGGTGGGCCAGGAGAGTTGGGCAAAATATGTGGATGTGTGGTCGAAGCGAGGGAGACGAAAGAGCACTCGAACGGCGGTGTTGATTATTCGTTGTAGGGGTAGGATGATGGATTTTGGAGAATTGGCGAAAAGGCTAAGGCAGTAATCGATTTTAGGGAAAAGAAGCGATGAAAGAAGAGACATACAAGAACGGAAGTCGATAAGGGGGCGGATACGGCGGATGTCACAGAGAATTAAGTTAGACGAGCGGACCTTGTCACTCACGAAGGGTTTAAGAGAAAGGTGATCATCAAAATGGAAGCCTAAGAAAGTGAGATTGTGGACTATAGGGATGATCGATGAGGCAAAAGATACAATGGGAGGAGATATGTTTGGTTTACGGGGAAGGATCCACATTATTTTGGACTTTTCGGGGTTTAGAACGATATGGAGATTGGAGAGACGTTTGTAGATAGAAGAAAGACAGTTGGAGGCAGAAATGCCGATATCGTGTATGCGATGTGCGGGTGCATGAGCATAGATTAGAATGTCATAGGCGTATTGCATGACCTTAAAGAAGTAAGGTTTGATAAACGGAGATAGATCGCCAAGCAGAAGAGAGAAAAGCAGGGGACCTAGGACTGAACCTTGTGGGACCCCGCAAAAAATAAGGATGAGAGGGGAGTATGATGAATTAGAACAGACGCGAAAGGAACGGTCGGATAGATATGAGGCGAACCATGCTACGGAGGAGGAAGAAAATCCGTAATCATAACGAAGGCGAGAAAGGAGGACGGAGTGGTCGACAATGTCGAATGCGGAGGAGAGGTCGAGGGAGATGAGAACACTATATAGAGCCTTGTCTCGAGAAATGAGTAAGTCGTTGTACACTTTTATGCATGCGATTTCTGTGGAGTGATTAGAGCGGAAAGCGGATTGGAAAGGAGGGTACAGATTGGATGAGTAGAGATAAGCGTTGATTTGTATTAAGATGAGGCGTTCTAAGAGCTTAGAAAGAGTAGGGAGTAGTGAAATGGGGCGATAGCTAGAAGGAAGGGAGGGGTCGAGCGATTGTTTCTTAAGGAGGGGACGAACGATTGCAGATTTCCAGTGTGAAGGGAAGATACGACTGCGGATGGACGAGTTAAACAAGGTTGTGAGAAATGGGGATATCGATGAGCATATAGATTTTAATATGTGGGTAGGCAGGGGATCGGTGGGTGAGGTTTTGTTGGGCAAGGACATGAGGACAGATGATACTTCTGTAGGTGAGACAGGGAGAAGATGAAAGAGTTCCGGAAGGATGAGGCTAGGCGGGGCAGAGTGGGATAAGATGGAGACCGGAATGTGCGAGAGCAGCGTGGATACTTTAGTCTGGAGAAATGACGAATAATCATTAGCATTGATGTTGCACGGCGTAGAGGAACGAGCCAGGATTGAGTTAAAAGTATGCCAGAGAGTCTTAGAGTTGAATGAAGTGATGATTTTATGCTGCCAGAAGGAGTTGCATTTGGTACGTAGTAGGTTGAGATGAGACCGGCGAAGAGCAAGATAGGAATAACGGAAAGACGGAGTGATTGAGCGGAAATCGCGTCTGAGAGAGCGGTGATAGACTCGAAAAGCATGGCGGAGTCGACGCTTTGAGAGTAGACATTGGATGTCAAACCATGGGGCACGGTGCAAGCGACGGTGTGGGTGAGACTTGAAGGGCAAGAGAATATCGAGAGTGGATGTGAGTTCGAAGTCGAAAAGAAAGGCGAGATCGTGTGGAGATGAATATGTTATTGTGGGTAATGATAAAGACGATTTGAGTAAGGCAGAGCGGAGAAGGGAGAGGTCAAGATTTCTCCAAGGGCGACGTAGGATTGTAGGTGTGTGAGGAGGGGTGTGGTTGCGAGTGAGATCAAGGGTGATAAGAAAGTGATCGGATAGACCAGGATCAGAGATGGACAGTGAGGTGTAGGCAGCAAAATGATCGGGGACAGCGATGATGTCGAGTGCCCCACCAAGTATATGTGTGGGGGCAGTGGAGATTAGTTTGTAATTGTAGTTGGATAGAATGTTGATGAAGCGGATGGAATCTGTGGAAGAGGGGCGGTCTAGGCGGATATTGAAGTCGCCTAGAACGAGTGAAGGGATTGAGGACAAAGAACAATGAGAAAGGAGGTCAGCGAGTTCGGTAAAAAATAAGGCTGTAGGAGCTGATGAACCAGGACGGTATACAATGGCGAGATCTAGAGTGATCGGGTTAGAATAACAACAAGTAAGCAATTCAAAAGAGCAAGGACTGAAAGGGGGATTGATTTTGCGAAGAGACGCTGGGTGACGCGCGAATGCGACGATGCCGCCATGATTACAGTGTTTAGAAGGGCATGAGCTGAGGGGGCGGGCGGATTCGACTAGGGAGCAACCGGCAGAGAGCAGACGGCGAATGGAAAGGTCGTCGGAATCTGAGTGCCAGGATTCGGTGAGGCAGAAGAGATCGATGGATTGCTTGGTGAATAGGTTGAGGATAAGATCGGATTTATTGAGAATAGATCTAGTGTTGAGGAGACCGAGGCGGAAACCGTGTGCTGTGGCGAAAGAGTCTAGTGGAGAAGACACATAGGAGAGATGGAGCGCCATCGAATTTTTGGAGTGCGGACAACTTGAAAATTTCCATCTATGTTTCGGATGGAGAGTGATGTTTCGCCGTTTTCCTCGCGACGGCGTTTTTCGATGCGGGCTGAACAGATTTGAGTGATTTCAGAAGGGGCGCGATCGGGGAAAATTCGAGTGGTTGAAGATGACATGAGTTTGAATCGTTGAGAGAGGACAGAAGACGCGTGAGAGCGATGCTTGAAAACAATTTTTAGGAGAGAGGGCTGGGAAGGATTAGATGGAGAAGATTTCTTTAGATGGATGAATGCGACAGGAGAAATGACTTTGAAAAAGGATGGTTTATCCGCAGGAACAATAGACGAGAGGATGGATCTGAAGACGGAAACATCGTGGTCCAGACGTGCTTGTGGAGATAAGGAGTTAGAAGGCGTGATATTAGTAACAATGACGCAACGATCGCGAGAAGCAAAGCGCTTCCGTAAAGGAGGACGACTGATGTGAGTAGGTGAGATCACGATAGAAGAGCTGTCAGTTGATGATTTGGAGGGATTTGGTTTGACGACGGGAGACATAGAGGATAATGATAATAAAGAGGGTGGCAAGCGATGTGAGGAAAGGTTATGAGTGGAAGGATAGTGGAGGTTGGTGGATGTGATTTTGATTGATGGATGCAAGTTATTGAGAAACGAGACGGGAAGGACGGGACGTGGGGTGTCGGGGAGTGAAGATGACATGGAATGGGAAGTGTATATGGTGGCAGGGTCGGTGGGTGGAGAAAGAACATTTGAAACGACGGGGGTAGTTTGAATTGAAGTGTTGGATGTTGATATGTGCTTATTAGAAAGGTTGCATATTAGTTTGTTGGCACAAAAACCACATACGAAGTCTTCTTTAGCCTTATTCTTGTCGCAGGTGATTGTTGCGACAATCACCTGCGACAAGAATTGTTGCGATATGTATACATGACTTAATAAATTAAAGCATAACTATATGCAAAAAGCTTTATTATGATATACTGATGAAAGAAGTTAATTATAATGATTTAAATGTAAATCCAACATATGAACGTAGTGAGTTGAGTTTTGAAACAATTATTACAAGTCACTGTTTTAGAATGGATAAAAAGGGTATAAAGATTGAATCAGATAATAAAACTCTTCTACAAAAGAATATTTAGAACAGACAAAAGGAATAACTTTTCAAAATATAAATACATACGATTTTAGTACGCTTTATACAAATCTAGATTTAGTAGATAGTAAAGAAACGTTAGTAAAATTAATTAATCTTATATTCGGAAAAAGATATACATATACATGTTATAATAAATATAACGCATATCTAACAAAAATTAAACCATCAAATAAATATAAATATATGGATAAAATTGAATTAATAGAATCCTTAAATATTTTGATAAATCAAAATTATCAAAAAGTAGGTACATCTATATTTAGACAAGTAACAAGTGTTCCAATGTGAGGTAATAGTAGCCCAATTATAGCTGACTTAATTTTAAGCTTTATAGAATATGAATTTGTTCATAATGTTTAAAAAATAAATCTAAGTTTTATCAAGATAACTTAGATGTAAAAGCTAAATCTAATTTCATAGATTCTAAATGAATCTATGAAATATATGTTTCGATACATTGATGATATATGTGTATTTAATTCTAATAATTTTTATTTAATTAGTGAGCACATTTATCAAGAAAGCCTTATTCTTAACAAAACCAATATTAATGATAAAGAAAGTGTATATCTAGATATGAACATTAAATTAACATTAACTAAAACTACTATTAATTTATATCGTAAAGATGACATATTAAAATTTTCAAGAAATATATTTTTGCATGAGCATTCATGCATACCATATAATATAAAATATAATACATTAAATAATGAAATTTTAAGAATTGCAACAATATGTAATGATATTGGCTTTCTTCAAAATCATTTAAATAATTTAATAGATACATATTTTAAACTAGGTTACTATAAAAATAACATCAAGCAGAAAATAGTAAAATATATAAATCAACACAATAATATAAAGAATAAATTTTAAATGGAAAAATTTTTATGGATGGATTATAAATAATATACTTTGTATTAGAATAAGATACTATATAATCAAATTTTATCAAAATAAATACATCATTAGCATGTATTTGGCCCCGCTGCTATGTTGGGTAGAAGAGTTAGGGACCGAAACCTGATAGCATAGCAGTTCCTCCTGATGACCTCTAATTCTTATTCTGATACAACGTCTGTTATTTATTAGTCAATTCATAAAAATTGATTTTTATTTTTAATTTCAGTTTATAATTCATCTTGATGTAAATCATATAAAATCTTATAGCAATTATTTATTATTAATTTATTTTTTATTGTTTTAAGTTTGAAAGTTTTTTTTAATGTGGCAAATGCGCACAGACTGTGTGCTTACAAGCCCACAAAAGCGACACGGATTAAAAGTTACTCGTTTGGTAGCATCGATTTTAGTTGCTTTTTAAAAAATTGGAGTGAGAATGATGATCGCAGAGGATCAGGTAAGGAATTCGAAAGGAGAGGAGCAGCGATATGTAGGGATCGACGGCCGAAGTTGGTTGAGTAAAGAGGTACGTGTAGCAGAAGATAATCACAGGAACGTAGGTGAGCAGAAAGATAGCGAGATTCACTTAGAGTTGGCATATAGAGATAAGAAGCATAATTACAATGGAGAAGGCGATAAGTTAAACAAAGCAGACGAAAACGAATGCGATGTTCAATACTTAGCTATCCAAGTTTTGATAAATAGGAAGATATATGATCGAATTTACGAAGTCGAAAAAGGATGTGCACAGCAGTGTTAATGAGGCGTTGAAGATGATTAAGGGATGACTATGAAGAGAAGACGAGATGGCTAAGACAGTAATCAATACATGGGAACAGAAGGGAGGAGATAAGAGATTTACAAGAACTAAAATCTAGAGAATTTCTGACGAGACGAATATCACGGAGAAGAAGATTTGAAGACCTAGTTTTATCACGAATGAAGGGATCGAGATGCAGGTTATTGTCGAAGTGAATACCTAGAAATACTAGTTTATCTACAGCAGGAATAATTGTGGTCTAAAGATAGAGGAGGAAAAACAGAAACAGTGGAGTGTAAAATCCATAACACTTTAGATTTGGTAGGATTGAGGGACATGCGCAAAGAAATTATATGTTCTGATAGAGCACTAAGACAAATAGACGCAGATACGTAAAGTGGCTTAAGAAACGAAAAGACGAATTAGAATAAAGAAGTATATCATCAGCGTATTGCATTACTCTGAAGCATAATTTACTAGTTATACAAGATAAATCTCCAAGAAGAAGCGTAAATAGAATAGGGGCAAGTACAGAACCTTGAGATACACCACAAGAGAGAGAAGATAGAGGAGAACACATTGAATTAGAATGGACGGAAAATGATCGATAGGAGAGATACGAAGAGAACCAAGCCAAGGTGGACGAAGAGAAGCCATAATAACAGCGAAGACGAAAAAGAAGTATTTCGTGATCGACAATGTCGAATGCAGATGAAAGATCGAGCAATATTACCACACTACACAGTCCTTTGTCACGAGCGGAGAGCAGATCAGAAAATATTTTTTGACATGCTAGTTCGGTAGAATGATTGGAGCGGAAAGCAGATTGAAAATAAAGGGTAGAGCTGCGATGAAGAGAGATACTTGTTTATCTGATCTAAGACAAGGTGTTCAAGAATTTTAGATAAGGTTGGTAGAATTGATATTGGGCGATAAGATGAAGGAAGAGAGCGGTCACGAGAGAACTTTTTAAGTAGGGAACGAACAATGAACGTTTTCCAAAGAACAGGAAATATTCCATTCACTATTGACGAGTTAAAGAGGCTGATAAGAAAAGGTGTGAAGTCTGTTGACAACAATTTGAGAATTCGAGTAGGGATGTGATCGGCAGGAGAGGACTTACAAGTTAACGAAATAAGAAGGCAAGATACCTCATCTTCAGATACCGCAAGTAGATAAAAGAGCTCATGGATACGAACAGACGAGATACAATAAGTTTGTGGAAGGACGATGATCGAATCGATTAGAGAAGCAGTTTTTGAAATTAGGTAATTGGAGAATTGAGAAGGATCAAGAGTGGAGGTGGCAGATGAACGAGAAAGTAGAGAATTAAGAGTTTTCCATTTAGTTCGAGAGTCATTAGCGGAAGCCAGTTTGCTTCGCCAAAAACTATGTGCCTTAGAACGCAGAAGTTGCCTATGCGAACGACGAAGAGCAAAGAATTGGTTACGATAAAAGGATGAATCAAGTTTTGAAGATAGTCTGAAATAACGATGATAAGTTCTAAAAGAACGACGCAGGAGGCGTTTTGAAGTCACACACTCAGAGTCGAACGATGTTACAAGATTTTGCCGTGATTGAACAAAAGTTTTAAGAGCAAGAATTTCATCGAGGATAGAGCAAAATACATTGTCAAAGAGGGTACATAAGTAATTAGGGGATTGGTAGATAGAAGAAGGATACATTAACGGAGAGCGGTTAATATGAGAGCAAAGAAGGGAAAAGTCGAGGAATTTCCTAGAACGACACGAGATAATTTTCGCAGGAACATTGATTTTTAACAAAGGGAGAGAACATGTAACAAGGAGGTGGTCGGATAGAGCAGGATCAGATATGCACAATGAAGAAGACAAGGCAAGACGCGTAGGTAGGGCAACAATATCAAGGGTACCGCCAAGAATATGGGTATCAGAAGAATAATGAGGAGACATGATTTGAAAATCATGATCGTTAAATGTAGAAATCGTCTTTAAAAATAAGGATTTATTTTAACGTGGCAAATGCGTGCCAGCGCACGCTTACATGACCACAACAAAACAAGACTGTGAATCAGGTGTCGAGAAGGTGTGAACGGAGGAGGTGTTTGAATGTGATAAAGGAGGGGGCGCGGCGGACGTCGAGAGGGAGTTGATTCCAGGCGAGTGAGGCGGCGACGAGGAAGGATCGGAGACCGTAGTTGTTGGAGTAATTAGGAACGTGGAGTAAGAGGGTAGGACAGGAACGAAGCGATAGCGAGGTGGGGCGAGTATCGTCTAAGAAAGGAAGGTTGATGAACGATGGGGAGCCGACAGCGATGGAATCACGAGGACGGTCTAAGTGAACATTTATATCACTTAGTACAACGCAAGGTAAACCGGAGAGGACGATGAAAGAAAGTAAGTTTGACAGTTCACAGAAAAAAGAGTCAGACGGATGACATGATCCAGGCCGATAGAAAAAGTAGATATTGAGAAACAACGAGCGGGCTTTTACACGGAACCCAAGTAGTTCGAAAGTGAGAGGAACAAATGGCAACGGTAATGATTGCACTGGAAACCAATGGTGAGAGAAAGCTATACGACCACCGTGGTTAATTGATCGATTTGAACTAATAGGTCGTTGACGAGCCTTATCGACCACAGAGAGATTTAAAGAGCGGAGGCGTTTAAGAGAGTAATCAAACTTATCAACGTGCCAAGATTCGGTTAATCACAAAACATCCAAAGATTTATGAAGGAAAAGATCATATACTGAATCAACCTTGTTACTAAGAGAGCGGATATTTAAAACGGCTCATTTCCAGGAAGATTTGGGGAAAAGTGGAGTAGAATCAATTAGAGGATACCCCGGATGATTTACTTGAAGTTTTGCTGGAGGATTTACCTTTAAATCATTTTCAATCGTTGGTCATATATTGGCTGGGTTAGAAGGATTGTTGTTGCCTGTAGACGAAACTTCGCTGAGTACTGGTAAGCTCACATTTACTGCGTGGGCTTCCCTACTTGATGAAACCACTATCTTATGTCCTCTAATAAAATATCGCTTACTTGGGTCTGACTTTTTTCGTTCGGATAATTCTTTCCGTAGTCTCTTAAGTTCCTCTTGTTCAAGTTTCGACAAATCAGGGCACAAGTACACCGTATGAAAGAGAGATGAATTCTTAAGCTTAAACGAAGATTTTAAAGATGATTCCACATGGCTGAAGCTAGTTTTTACCTTAACCCGCGGAGTAGAGTTAGTATGAAGTGCAGGGAGTCGATGAAAGTCTGGTTTTTGTCCGACCAAAGGACAACCGATTTCCTCAAAGAGATTTAATATAACTTGTTGATCGCTTTCAGAAACGGGTAAATTACGAACTATCAGATGTGAGGCCCTAGCGCTTTATCTATCAAGAGAGTTTGCTAATTTAGAATAAGATTTATCTACCTCTGGTGTGCGTTGAAAAGAACAAACAGCATGAGATACCTGCTTATTGATGCAACGGTTGAGGGAGGAGTTGATAGACTCATTTACTATTCTATGTATACGCTCTTTGTTTGTCCAGCAACTATTTGAATCATATAATCGAAGGAGATATGCTGTTACAAAATATAATAGAGGTTCTATTCCTTTTAAAGCAGCTAACTACATTATATTTGTGGCAGTGTGTGCCAAGGTGCTAATGAATAAGTCATGCCCACGCTATCGAGGAGTTTCATTACAAGAAACACATCTACCGCTGTGTTAGCATTCGATTACGCTTGATTTAAATTTATTGGATAACTGGACGCGCACGTACAACAAGTAGACTTAGTTCCTTCAAAGTTTTATTTTTTTAAATTATATACAATGCAAAGCCTATGCGGCTGTTCAGTCTGCTCACGAAAATATAATAGATTGAAATTAAACAAAATATAAAAGTGATAAAGTTAAAAAAACAGGGATAATATATCATCTTCATATCATTCATTGTTTCAGACACTCGCCATCTCATTTTAATCCGCAATCGTTCGTCCCCTCCTTAAGAAACAATCACTCGGCACCTCATTTCCTTCCAGCTAGCGCCCTATTTCACTCCTCCCTACTCTTTCCAAACTCTTAAAGCGCCTTATCTTAATACAGATCAACGTTTATTTCTTTTCATTCAATCTGTACCATCCTCACCAATCCGCTTTCCGATCCAATCACTCCACAGAAATCGCCCGCATGAAAGTAAACAACGACCTGCTCATTTCTCGTGACAAGACTCTATATAGTGTTCTCATCTTCCTCGACGTCTCATCCGCCTTCGACATCGTCGACCACTCCATCCTCATTTCTCGCCTTCGTTATGATTACGGCTCTTCTTCCTCCATAGCGTTGCTTGCCTCATATCTATCCGACCGTTCTTTTCGAGTCTGTTCAAATTCATCATCCTCTCCTCCCATTCCTATTTTCTGCGAGGGCTGAAAAGGTTCAGTCCTAGGTCCCCTGTTTTTTTTCTCCTACTAGGCGATCGCTTTCCGTTGATCAAACCTTACTCCTTTAACGTCATGCCATACGCCGATGAGATTCACATATATACTCATGCAACCACCCATCGCATACACAATATCGTAATTTCTGCATCCAACTTCTATATTAAAAAAGATTTATTTTAACGTAGCAAATGCGTGGCAGCTTACGCTAACATGACCACAACAAAAATGTAAATCATGTGTCGAGAATGTGTGAACGGAGGAGGTGTTTGAATTTGATAAAGTTGGGAGTGCGACGGACGTCGAGAGGAAGTTGATTCAGACGATTGGGGCGGCGACGAGGGAGGATCCGAGACCATAGTTGTTGGAGTAAAGGAAACGCGGAGTAAGAGGGTATGGCGGGAACGCAGCGATAGCGAGATGGGGCGAGTATCGTCTAAGAATCAAAGGTTGATGAACGATGGGGAGCCTACAGCGATAAGACGAAAAGTTACGAGAAGAAGGCGGAGTTCGATGCGGATGTGGATGGTGTGCCAAGAGAGTTGAGCAAGATATGTGGATGTGTGGTAAAAGCGACAGAGACGTAGAAGCACTCGAACTGTGGAGTTGATCATGCATTGTAAGGGTAGGATGATGGATTTTGGAGAATTTGCGAAAAGGCTGAGGCAGTAATCAATTTTAGGAAAGAGAAGCGATGAAAGAAGAGACATACAAGAACGGAAGTCGATAAGGGGGGCGGATACGGCAGATGTCACGAAGAATTAAGCTATATAGCGGACCTTGTTGCTATCTACAATCGTCTCTGTCATCTTCGTCTTGTTCTAAACCAAGACAAGTCTAAAATAATGTGGATCCTCCCCGTCTACCTAACTTATGTCCTCCCCCTGAATATTTCGCCTCGTCAATCATCACCATAGTCTACAATATCACTTTCTTTGGATACAATTTCGATGATCACCTTTTCCTTAAACCCTTCGTTTGCGACAAGATCCGCTCGTCTAACTTAATTCTCCGTGACATTCTCCCTAGTTGCTATCTTATCGACTTCCATTCCTGTATGTATCTTATTTCATCGTTTCTTTTACATAAAATCGATTACTGCATCAGTCTTTTCGCAAATTCTCCAAAATCCATAATCCTACACTTACAACGTATGATCAACTCCACAGTTCGAGTCCTTCTACGTTTCTATCGCTTTTACCACACATCCACATATCTTGCTCAACTTTCCTGGCCCGCCATCCCAATCCGCGTATAACTCCGCCTTCTTCTCATAACTTTTCGTCTCATTATTGTCGGCTCCCCATCGTTCATCAACCTACCTTTCTTAGACGACTTGCCCCACCTCTCTGTCACTGGGTTCCCGTGCGCTCCCGTGATTTCCTCTTACTCTACGTTCCCAATTACTCTAACAATTACGTTCTCCGATCATTCCTAGTCGCCGCCCCACTCGCATGGAATTAAATCCCACTCGACATCCGCCGCGCTCCGACCTTTATTACATTCAAATGCCGCCTTCGTATCAACCTTCTCAAAACATGATTTAGATTTTTGCTTTTTGTTGTTGTGGTCATGTAAGCGTCCGCCGGCACTCATTTGCCACTTTAAAATAAACGTTTTTTAAATAAATCAGCTTTATCGAGGCCGGAAAGTATTCAGGAAGAGCATTCCATACTTTAACAACACGTATGAACAATCTTGAGATAAGCGATAGGTTTCCTTATGCTGCTTTAAAATTGTCATCAAATGATGTCTGCTTGATAGATTATTACGGCAGGCTATATTATTTGAAGGATATCCATCAAATTTGTACAATAATTTCCACGTTGCAACCAAGTCGATAAACAGTAATATCATCTTCGTTTCGAATATGCTGATCACTTTGAGTATCTCAGGATAAGGTAAATTCCTACAGTCTGAGCATAGATGCGTGATTCGGAGTAGAAACGCATCGACAGCATTTAGCTCAGTTCGTATTCATAGAAAACAAGATAAATTGATCAATAATCAAATATTGGAGTCCTAGTATATCCTGAATTGTTTTTCAACTTACACTTTTCATAAAATATAATTGAATCAATTTATAGATAAGCAGAAAACTACATTATTATACATGTGGCGTTGTGTGTTAAGGTGATAATGGATGAGGTCATGCTCACGCTACTGAGGAATTTCTATCAGACAGAACACGTGTCTAGGGTGTGTTTGCGTTCAATTACGAATGGTTTTAGTTCATTGGATGACTGCGTGCACACGTCAAGCGAGTAGATGTGATTCGTTCCCAGTTTTCATCTTAACCCTTAAAAGGATAAATGGAATCCTAGTGGATCCTGAGCTGCTTTTAAAATTATACTTTTCACAAAATATGATTGAATCCATTTATAGATCAGCAGAAAACTACATGAAGACTACACAAAACTACAGAAAAGACTACAGAAAACTACACAAAACTAATTTATAGATCAGCAGAAAACTGCAATGTGTGTTAAAGTGCCCGTAGATGATGCCATGTTTACGCTACTGATGATTTCATTAAGAACGAAACATGTACTCATGGTTCAAATTCCGTATATGACTAAGAGCACCGTAAAGCAAGTTGTAGTTCGTTCTCAGTTTTAATTTTATATATAATACAATTTATTTAGTTTATATTCAATATTTAAAATTAAATATTTATTTTTAAGATTAAGGATAATATTGTGCAAAATAAGACTGTGTTTTGGATTGTTACTGTAAACTGAGAATCATGGAATTTGATTCGCTTCTTACATCCTCGAGGATAAATATCGTAAATGATTTGGATAAAGCAAAAGCCATCTTTTACAAAACCAATATACCGGCAATTGATAATGCCATCTACACCAAACTGAAACGTAGATACCTGTTCAGGCTACTACCGCAAGTTTGCATACGTTTAATTTAGATCCAGGATTTATTAAAGGAGGAATTTACGGTGTATTCGGTGAACAAGGATCGTTCAAAACTGAACTTTGGTAAATACTGTAACTTGCAAATTCTGACACTCAAATTTTCTTTTTAGTTCTAAATTTTAATTTATACAATATATTGTGAATAATTATCTTTTTTCTAACAAAATATATTTACAGTATTAAGGATAATTTATATAAAGTTTTTTAATAGTACAAAACTTTATGAGATAATATATACAATTTTGAAAAAGGAACGAAAAGTAAAATATATTTCCTTGTTTTGCTGAGCGTTCGGTATAGTGGCAATTATCTATTAAATACCCATATATATGCGTATCAATCGATTCTGTAGAAATATGGTTTCGAAATTTGTATCAATTGATCCAACATGTGCTCCTCTAAATATTTCTTTTAAACTAAACAACACTACCACTCGCTTTAAACGTAGAAATGATATCATAATAAGGAAAGCTGACAAAGGTCCCCAAGTGGTTGTTTGGAGTAGAGAAGAATATATTATGGAAGCCGAACGTCAACTAGTCTTACCAACATACAAGCATGTACACTTCGAAACACTTGATATGGTTACGAAAATGTATATTAATATTTAGATTGAAATGTTTCAAAGGGGGTCATCTCACTATTAGATGCTGATAGTTTATGGCAAACGCAACATAGGTTCAGACACTTCTACATGGTTCCAAAGGTCCACAAAATATATCTTCCATATAAAGGAAGGCTAATAGTGAGCTGTATTAGAACCCCATGGATTACCTGTCTTACAGGTAATCTTACAGGTGTCTTACTTACACATGGTTTTGAAACCGTTGCTTGTGAAAGTACCCGCTCATATTGAGAACATCATTGAAATTTTACAACGAATGGAAAATAATAAAATTAATCGTAAGAAGGAATCGCCACCTCTTCATCTCGATGCATATAGTGCCTACTCAATCAAATCAGCTAACTGAGTCTACGTATTTAATATAATTATAAAATAAACAAAACATAATAATGCTAAATCAAAATTTAATAATTAAATAATAAATAATAGTTATGAGATTTTTTATAATTTAAAAAACTGATAAACTGATGATAAACAATTTCCCACAAAATCATCTAATCTAATTTTAATTTAATTAAAATTAAATTATTTTCAATAATTTAAATCAAGTTAAAATAAAAAATCGATATTTAAAATAAACGTCATTTTTATGAATTGACTAATAAATATCAGACGTTGTATCAGAATAAGGATTAGAGGTCATCAGGAGGAACTGCTATAAATATGTCATCTTTACGATATGAATTAATAGTAGTTTTAATTTATGTTAATTTAATGTTCATATCAAGATATATACTTTAATGTTCATATACACCTTCTTTGTTCGCTTAATTGTTAGAGTTAAATATTGTTCGCTTAATATTATTATTGTTCCCTTTAGATTTAATATTATATGGTATGAATGAATGCTCATGCAAAAATTTTCTTGTAAATTTAAATGTCATCTTTACGATATAAATTAATAGTAGTTTTAATTGATGTTAATTTAATGTTCATATATATACACCTTCTTTTTCATCAATATTGGTTTTGTTAAGAATAAGGCTTTCTGCATAAATTTGTTCGCTTATTGAATAAAAAAGAATTAAATACACATATATCATCAATGTATCGAAACATATATTTCATATCTTCATATAATTTAGATTTATTTTTTACAAAGTTATGAACAAATTCATATTCTATAAAGCTTAAAAACAAGTCAGCTATAATTGGGCTACAATTACCACCCATTGGAACACCTTTTACTTGTCTAAATATAGATGTCCCTACTTTTAAATAATTTTGATTTATCAAAATATTTAAGGATTCTATTAATTCAATTTTATCCATATATTTATATTTATTTGATGGTTTAATTTTTGTTAGATAGGCGTTATAATTATTATAACATATATATGTATATCTTTTTCCGAATATAAGATTGATTAATTTTACTAACGCTTCTTTAATATCTACTAAATCTAGATTTGTATAAAGTGTCCTAAAATCGTACTTATTTATATTCTGAAAATTTATTCCTTTTGTTTTTTAAAAATTCTTTTGTGGAATTGATACTGAAATAGTGTTTTATACCAGTATTAATTTCAATTATCCTACAATATTTTTTGATGTGTGCTTCAATTAATTTAAGTATTTTATTCAAATAAACCGAAAGCAGTTTTAATGTACATTTAAACGCACTACATATGAACCTAGGTTTCATTGGATTTTTATGTAATTTTGGATTCCAATATAATATAGGAATAGTTTTATTATCTGATTCAATTTTTATTCCCTTCTTATCCATTATAGAACAATAACTGTCTGAATAATAATTGTTTCTAAACTTTGATCACTACGTTCATATTGTACTAACAAGAGCTTTATTAAACAATCTACAAAACATAATAATAAGTTAGTACAATCTACATTAAATAATAAGTTTGTGTTCTTAACATATGTCATTCTCCCCCACTACGTAGTCATCCAAATACGAGGGTCTTTGTAGTCGTCTTCGGTTGCTGCGAAATAAATCGTCATTCGAGTCCTTTTGTCTAAATGTGGTTTATATCTCATCGTGTTGTTCGTCTCCATCATGTTTCTCTGGATTCCTATGGTCGGTCGTATCTTGAAATTCTTATTCAAACTGAACTAGTGATCACTTGTATAATGATGACCCTATGACTAATTCCTCAGTATGTTGATAGTCTGGAGTACATATAGTGAATTCCTTGTTGATCGGATCAGGACTGGTACTTAGTTGGATTTTGTTCTTTTCCGTGTATGTCTCTTCATCAGTATTAAACGCGTCCATATAGTTATGAACTCTACCATGAAACATATCACATGGTCCATGATCCTCGATACACGGAGCAAATTGTTTAGTCGACATTGTCGATTCGCGTCCATCACTTAAGCGGCCCTCTTCACTAAAGGATCGTACTTGCTCTTGCGATTTTGTTTCTTCAATAGCACGGGACCTGAAGAAAGTAGCAATGTCGGAATAATCCATCCAGTATAGGAACGGCGTTGGAATATCAGAAACCTTTCGTAAGGAGTTTCTCATGTTTGAGTACATAGGATAGAACGAATTGAGTGAAGTGCAGTTGAAAGGGAACTTTCCCAATGCTCGATGGGCAGTCGACGAGTTCGAAGATCAAGTTCGATGCTTCTCAACAGAATTCCGTTATATCTCTCCACCTGACCATTGCCAATGGGGTTGTAAGTTGTGCTTCTGCTACAGGCAACACCGTTTCTGTAGAAATAATCAGATAATTCGCCTGATATGAACGAGATTCCCCTATGGGAATGTACAAACGAGGGTGTACCGAATAGTGCGAATATCTGACTTAGACACTTTATCACCGTTTTGGTCGACATATCGGGACAAGCGAAGCCAAATGGGAACCGCGAGAATTCGTCCATCATTACAAGCAAATAACGATTTCTAGAAGTTGATGGCACGGGTCCCTTAAAATCGATTGATATTTTTTCAAATGGTTGCGTAGCCGTAATCAGAGAAATGGCAGGAAGAAGATGGAATGACGGTCGCATTTTAGCACCCACCGCACAGTCCCCCACTACGCGCTTAACTTCATCGGTCGAGAATGGCGGGTTGCGTGAGCGGACAAAGTGTGTCAATCGTGTAATACCTGGATGATGACATAGGGTATCATGAATTAAACGTAACTGAGATATAGACGTTTTAATTGCCGCACAACACACTCTAGACATTGCATCTGCTAAAATGTTATCATCTCCGCGACGATACGTAATGTGAAATTTGAACGGAGCCAATTCTAATCTCTATCGGATTAATTTTTCGTTCTTTATGCGACTTTGATTATTTGAGTAAACGAACGCCACGCTTCGGTGATCTGTTATAATTTCAAAATGACGACTCAATAAGTAGTGTCTCCAATGTTTAATACTCTATACAATAGCTAGAGTCTCCTCTATTGCGGCGTAATGTTTAGCTCCATCGCGTAAGGTTCTAGAGAAAAATGCAACTGGTCGGTTTTTCTGTATCAACACTGCCGCGATACATGAATCCGATGCATCTGTCTCGACCGTAAAATTTTTTGTTTATCGATGTTAGCCATTGTTGCCTTCATAATTTCTTGTCTGAGATCATGTAATGCCTGTAACGCGTCGTCACACAATGGAAACGAATCGGATATTATAATCGGTCGAATTTTCTCAGATAAACACAAATCCACTGGAATAGTGGGCAAACAACCCGAGTACCCGCTGTTTTTCAATTGACGTCGACGGTGGTTCCATATCTTTGAGGACTTGTATGCGATCATTGTCTGGTTGTATCTCACCGAAAGTAATGACATAACCTAGCAGGTTAATTTGTTGTTTCCGAATTTCGGATTTATCTGCATTGATGGTCATACCGTATTTGCGAATGACATTCTGGAAGTCACGTAGATCAGATCATGATCTTCAGCTGAGTAACCGCAGACTATCACGTCGTCTAGATAGGCGAATACATCCTTGAGGTTCTGTTTAGCAATGATGCTTTCAATTGTTCTTTGAAAGACTGCTGGGGAATTGGTTAATCCGAATGGAACACGACAAAAGTGGTACAGTCGTCCTGCAGCTTCAAACGCGGTGTACATACGTTCATCAGAGTGAATCGGCAATTGGTGATACGCTGATTGTAAATCGAACTTACTAAACACTCTATAATCAGCGACCTTCTGTACAATGGTATCTATTCGAGGCAATTGGTAGGCGTCCAGAGGTGTGAATTTGTTTATAGTCTGTGCATAATCCACGACCAGCCTAAGTTTCCCTCGTAGACACTGCACCACAATAACCTTTTCCCCCATGGTGATAGACTGAGTTCCTTAATATTCTCTTTAAGCATCAGATCAACTTCTGTTTGAATAAATCGAATATGCTCTGAACTGTATTGTTGTGATCTGATGGCTACAGGTTCAGAATTGGTTACCAACTACGCAAACAACCGAGGTAGATCGACCTTTATCCGTGATAAGGCATTGAGATACAATGGACCGTTTGTACCCTTAAAGTCCATTGTAACGGACTCGTAATTCGACATAATTGGATGACCAAGTATAACGTCGTACCTGAGGTCAGGTAAACAGAGCAGGCGTATATCATTTTTGTTGCCGTTTGGAAGTTGAACGTTAGCAGAGCAGCAGCAAACAACCGTTGATGTTTGGCCTTTCGTCGCCATAGACACCGTTTCTCTTCATGGTGTGATATTCAGCTTGACCCGATTTACGAGCTTGAAGTCGATAAAGTTCTCGGAGCTGCCAGTGTCGAAAAGTGCAACCACATCACTACCGTTTACTTTGATGGTTTGTTCGGCTATATGAAGACCATGTTTACCCATAGATTTGAGCAGCACTGTTGTCAAACGCTAATCTTTATGATAAGTGTCGATCATGTTGATACGAGATTTCTGTTTCGGTTTCGAGCGACATACTTTGGAAAAATGTCCAACTTTACCGCACCCATTACATGTGCTATTACGCGCAGGACATGCCGATCTAACGTGCCACCCTCGCCCGCAAAAGAAACAAACCTTGGTTGTTGCAGCGAGAACTGCAGGATCATTTTTTGAATCAATTAATTGGTCGATTGATTGCATATTTGTTTGTCTACATGTGCTTAACTTATGTCGCACGAAGACCTCGTTTCGGGGCTTTACGTATAGCTGTTCCAATCGATTCATTGCTGCGTCGAACGACTCACATTCGCATATATATCATTAGACCATCGGACTGACATGATTAACCAACACCTCCAATCAATCGTTTGCTTGAAGCTCTGTCATTGATGTCAAATATTTCGAAAAGCAACGTTTCCAGTGCGCCTAGAGCAACGGAGCGTCCACATCGTTGGGCTGTGCTGCCAGAGCTTCCGGTTTGAAAATATTGCCAATTAACAATTGTTTATTAAATTGTCCTAACGAGAGCTTTATTAAACAATCTACAAAACAATAATAAGTTAGTGTTCTTAGCATATGTCACACATGTTGTGTTTTATATTTTAATCATTATAATTAACTTCTTTCATCAGTATATCATAATAACGATTTTTGCATATGAAGACAAAGTTATTACTAGCTTTATCAATAGTTATTATTATATAGTTATCCTTTAATTTAGTAAGTTCTTTATACATATCTTTATTAATTTTATCTTTCCTTTTGTAATTGTTTGTTATTTTCATTTTATTTTTAATTTTATCAAATATATAATCTTTCCAAATGTTTATCTTGGATATATTCAAGCTTTTACTATTAATCAGCTTGCCAAAGTAAGCATTTAAGTTATTATTCAAACTTTATACCCTTTTTATCCATTATAGAACAGTGACTTATAGTAATTGTTTCTAAACTCAACTCACTACGTTCATATGTTGGATTTACATTTAAATCATTAGAATTAACCTCTTTCATTAGTATATCATAATAAAGATTTTTGCATATGAAGACAAAGTTATTACTAGCTTTATCAATAGTTGTTATTATATAGTTATCCTTTAATTTAGTAAGTTCTGTATACATATCTTTATAAATTTGATTACTATGTATTCTATTCATATAAACATGAATGGTTTTAATGCACATTTAAATGCACTACATATAAACCTAGGATTTATTGGATTTTATGTAAATTTGGATTTCAATATAATATAGGTTTAGTTTTATTATCTGATTCAACCTTTATACCCTTTTTATCCATTATAGAACAGTGACTTGTAATAATTGTTTCTAAACTTAACTCACTACGTTCATATGTTGGATTTACATTTAAATCATTAGAATTAACCTCTTTCATTAGTATATCATAATAAAGCTTTTTGCATATGAAGACAAAGTTATTACTTGCTTTATCAATAGTAGTTATTATATAGTTATGCTTTAATTTAGTTTTTTTTTAATTCGATAAAGAGAAAAAATATATAACGAAACCCAACGAATTAGACGAGCATGTTATGCGAATTAGACGAATACCACGCAAAAACTTAATGAACGAATTAAAAAATCGGGGGTGCAAATCACGAATAGTAAATCATCAAATAAACGCGAATAGGCGAATGAATCATAATGCTTCTAACAACTCGCAGTGTGGATGGAACAGAAAAACTCCAAATAGTGTTAGAACACAATCCGCTGTTAGACAATTTTAAATACGAATTAGCACGTCAATTAGAATCAACGTCACAGCATAATGAACCATTGAAAGTTATTTTTAAAGGCTAACAGAAGCATAGCAAAATACTAATTCGCTCACGGTTTGGTCATCAAAATAATCTCCCGCGTAATGAGAGCTCCAGATGTGGTGGCGAAATATGCGCCAAATGTGCAGTGATATATATATACATATATATCTATATATAATCAATAATATCTATATATAATATCTATAAATATTATACTATATAATATCTATATATATTATAATATATATAATTTTATATATACGGTTTCCGGCTCGGCTTTCTCAACACCACATCTATTCTCAATAAATCCGATCTTATCCTCAACCTATTCACCAAGCAATCCATCAATCTCTTCTGCCTCACCGAATCCTGGCACTCAGATTCCGACGACCTTTCCATTCACCGTCTGCTCTCTGCCGGTTGCTCACCTAGTCGAATCCGCCCGCCTCCTAAGCTCATCCCCTTCTAAATTCTCTAATCATGGCGGCATCGTCGCATTCGCGGGTCACCCCGCGTCTCTTCGCAAAACCACTCCCTCTTTCAGTTATTACTCTTCTGAATTGCTCACTTGTTCTTCTAGCCCAATCACTTTAGATCTCGCCATTGTATACCGTCCTGATTTATCAGCTCTTACATCCTTATTTTTTACAGAACTCGCTGACCTCCTCTCTCATTGTTCTTTGTCCTCAATCACTTTACTCGTTATAGGCGACTTCAACATCCGCCTAGACCGTCCCTCTTCCACGGATTCTATCCGATTTATCAACATTCTATCCACTACAATTACAAACTCATCTCCGCTGCCCCCACACATATCCTTGGCGGGACACTAGACATCATCGTTGTCCTGGATCGTTTTGCTGCATACACTCACTGTCCATCCCCGATACTGGTCTAGCTGATCACCTTCTCGTCACCCTGGATCTTACTTTCAATCACTCCCCGCTTCACACACTTACTATCCTTCGTCGTCCTTGGAGAAATCTTGACCTCCGCCTTCTCTCCGCCTTATTTTAATCGTCCTAATCTTCTCACATAATAACATTATCCTCTTCTCACGATATTGCCTTTATTTTCGACTCTGAACTCACATCTATTCTCGATCTGCTCTTGCCGTTTAAGCCTCAACCTAACCGTCGCTTGCACCGTGTCCCATGGTTTGACATCCAATGCCTACTCTCAAAGCGTCAACTCCGTCATGCTTTTCGAATCTATCACCGCTTTCTCAGACGTGATATCCGCTTGCTCACTCCGTCTCAACGTGATTTCTATCTTACTCTTCGCCGGTTTCATCTCCAACTATTATGTACCAAATTCAACTCCTTTTGGCAGCATAAAATCAATACTTTATTAAAATATAAGTCTCTCTGGCATACTTTTAACTTAATCCTTTCTCGCGCCTCTCCGTCTTGCAACATTAATCTTCATGATTATTCGTCATTTCTTCAGACCAAAGTATCCACGTTGCTCTCTCACAACCTCGTCTCTATTCCATCTCACTGCTACTCCCCTCGCCACATCCTACCGGAACTCTTTCATATTATCCCTGTCTCACCTGCCAAAGTCTCATCTGTCCTCATGTTCTTGCTCAACAAAACCTCACCTGCCGATCCCCTGTCTACCCACATACTAAAATCCATATGCTCATCAATATCCCCTTTCCTCACAACCTTGTTTAACTCGTCCATCCGCAGTCGTATCTTTTCTTCATATTGGAAATCCGCAATCGTTCGTTCCCTACTAAAGAAACAATCGCTCGACCCTCCCTTCCTTCTAGCTATCGCCCCATTTCACTACTCCCTACTCTTTCTAGGCTCTTAGAAAGCCTCATCTTAAGACAGATCAACGTTTATTTCTCTTCATCCAAACTGTACCCTCCTTACCAATCCGCTTTCCGTTATAATCACTCCACAGAAATCGCCTGCATGAAAGTTTACAACGATTTACTCATTTTTCGTGACAAGGCTCTATATAGTGTACTCATCTCCCTCAATCTCTCATCCGTCTTCGACATCGTCGACCACTCCATCCTCCTTTCTTGATTACGGTTTTTCTTTCTTCTCCGTAGCATGGTTTGCATCATATCTATCCGACCGTTCTTTTCGAGTCTGTTCAAATTCATCATCCTCTCCTCCCATTCCTATATTTTGCGGGGTCCCACAAGGTCCAGTCCTAAGACCCCTGTGTTTTTCTCCTACTAGGCGATCTCTCTCTCTGTTTATCAAACCTTACTCCTTTAACGTCATGCAAAACGCCGATGAGATCCTCATATATGCTCATGCACCTGCCCATCGCATAGGCGATACCGCAATTTCTGCCTCCAACTGTATTTCTATCTACAATCGTCTCTCCCATCTTTGTCTCGTTCTAAACCCAGACAAGTCTAAAATAATGTTGAACCTTCCCCGTCAACCTAACATATCTCCTACCCCTGTATATTTTGCATCATCAATCATCCCCATAGTTCACAATCTCACATTCTTAGGATTCAATTTCAATGATCACCTTTTCCTTATACCCTTCGTTTGCGACAAGGTCCGCTCGTCTAACTTAATTCTCCGTGACATTCTCCCTATCCGCTATCTTATCGACTTCCATTCCTGTATGTATCTTCTCTCATCGTTTATTTTACATAAAATCGATTACTGCCTCAGCCTTTTCGCAAATTCTCCAAAATCCATCATCCTACCCCTACAACGCATGATCAACTCCACAGTTCGAGTGCTTCTACGTCTCTGTCGCTTTTAACACACATCCACATATCTTGCTCAACTCTCTTGGCATACCATTCACATCCGCATACAACTCGGCCTTCTCGTAATTTTCGTCTCATCACTGTCGGCTCTCCATCGTTCACCAACCTCCCTTTCTTTGACGACACTCGTCTCACCTCTCTATCACTGCGTTCCCGTCATTCCCTCTTACTCTACGTTCCCAATTACTCTAACAATTACGGTCCCCGATCCTTCCTCGTTGCCGCCCCACTCGCCTGAAATCAGCTCCCACTCGACGTCCGCCGCGCTCCATCCTTTATTGCATTCAAATACCGTCTCTGTATCCACCTCTTTAAAACATGATTTAGATGTGTTTGTTGTTGTGATCATGTAAGCGTGCGCGGGTACGCATTTGCCACGTAAAAATAAACTTATAAGTTATATATAACACAACTTTTCAAGAAAAGTTATAAGTGTTCAAGTTAATTACAATTGAACTGAAGAAGGCAATTCAAAAAGGCCGAAAAGCTTTTCTAATAAACAGTGACAAACAATTGTCTGTTGATCTTCGATTTGTTGATCACTCTATCTCTCTATTTATATGTTAAAAACTGCTGTCGGTACTTTACTGGACTACACTCAACGATCAGCATACTATTCGTCACTACTAGACGTCAGAGATGACCGGCAGCGCTCATCAGTAGTATGAGCCATCTCGATAACGTTTCGGCTGCATGCGTGACTTTTGAAAAAGAGCATGTCTGATAAATTGCTTGAGTTCGGAAATTCTCTTTTTCAAAAATAATATAATATTAATATATTGTTATATTAATATTAATTATATTATTAATATTAGAGCGTAGATTACAAATGTGGAAGTGCGGTGATGTTTACAATCTTTTATACGAGGCAAGATTTGCACAGAGATTAAAAATGGAGGGCGTGAAAAGTTGCAAAATTAATGATAATGCACAGGTGACGAAAAGAGCTATTAACTTGATAAAGAATGGTATGATTATGAAAGCTGCACCAACATTAAAAGACACCCCTCGAAGTGTCTTATCTCTAAGTTCTATGACAGGAGGAAAGTAAATACTTTCAGAACTGCAGGAGATGCATTCCGTCGGATGTGAAAGAGGGGTTGCTATTATCAGAAAATATCGGCGGGTATAAGGAGCATCATCACATGCGTTTCTTTAATATTGAACCTGAGGATGTTATATTTGCTGCCAAAAAAACCAAAAGCTCAGCAGGCCCATCTGGTATGGATGCTTGTAACTGGTACAAACTCCTTACGGAACATGATCATGAATCCAGCAGACTTACCTCATTAATATGTGACTTTGCAATTAAAATAGAAACGGAAACTGTAGATCCGCAGAAACTCATTGCATATACAGCATGTACACTAATACCAGTAGACAATGATCCAGGTGTTAGACCTATTGGGATAGGCGAGGTTATACGAATAATTGTAGGAAGAGTAGTAATGAAGCACGTAAGGGAGGATATCATGTCGGTTTGCATGGATACACAATTTTGTGTCGGGCAAAGAAGCGGAATTGAATCAGCGATACACTCTGTTTGTCATGCTTTCGAAGAAGACAATAGTAGATGCATACTTCTGATAGATGCTAAAAATGCATTCAATAATCTGAATCGAAAAATGGCTCTTCAAAATATGAAGCATATATGTCCTTCGTAAAAATTGTATTTTGAAAAATACGTATGGAGTACCTTCCCAGTTAATCTTGAGTGATATCACATTGTTGTCCTCAGAGGGGTTTACGCAAGGGGATCCTTTATTGATTGCAGTATTTGCCATTTCTATTTTACCTCTAATATATGAATTGCAAAGGATTGCACCAGGTGCAACCCATAAATGGTATGCAGATGACGGTGCATGTGTTGGAACGATATATGAGATAGCACGTGTCTGGAAAACATTAAAAGCTAAAGGGCCAATATTCGGATATTATGTCAATCCTGCCAAGTCAACTATACTTTTAAAAGACCGAATCGTTGTAGAGAAAGAAAATATATTAAACAAAGACAAAGTTCAAATGAAATATGACGGTGTGAGATATCTCGGTAGCTTTATTGGAAATTCAGAATTTGTGGAGAATAGATGCTGTGAATGTGCTAACGTATGGGTGGAGGAAATGAATAGGCTTAATAAAGTAGTTGATTACGAGGCCTTTGCGGGATACATTTTACTTACAAGGGCTTTGCAACACAGACAGATTCACCTTCTTCGAACCTGCAAAACATAATCGAGCTGGTTTATGCATTATCGTTCGTTATTATTTGGGAAGTTACTGCCT
Source organism: Pomphorhynchus laevis (assembly GCA_012934845.2). NCBI lineage: Eukaryota > Metazoa > Acanthocephala > Palaeacanthocephala > Echinorhynchida > Pomphorhynchidae > Pomphorhynchus > Pomphorhynchus laevis. Next base: position 40,362 of record WNNJ02003205.1, read on the forward strand.
AGGATGTTGGGCATGCATATTGACGACAAAGAAATGGAGAAGATTTTAAGACTTCCGAATCATCACGGAGGCCTGGGAATCCGGGATATTACATGCACTTTAACCGATGAATACATAAACTCCCTCAGGATTTGTAAACCAGCAATGGACGGTCATTATGAAGAGGAGTAATTTTTGCAAAAGGCCGTAATTGCGTCAATCAGAAAAGAGAAAGAACATCGGGTAATGAATGTAAAAAAAAGAGATGATCGCTTCCTCAAGAATAAACATAGAGACAGTCATATGAAATGCAAGTGTCATCGGAGCATCATCCTGTCTCAGCCCACACAATGGCATGATAGAGCTATTCCTTAACTCTACTGAGTTCCATGATGCCCTGTAACAGAAAATATCCTATTTGAAAAGACAACAACGACAAGAGACAGAAATGCGAGAGCTGATATAAGCTGCTCTGGGCTTTATGGGCACATTACGAAGAGATCCTTCTTGGATATATCTATGTACAATTCACTTGCTCCGTCTTATGTTTGGTCTAGGAATGAATGCCCATTTGATTATCACGAGCGCAGAAAAGTCGCAAAGTACGAAGAGCGAATCAGATTAGTTGAGAATGCAAATTTCTCGCCGATAATTATCTCATCGGTTGGAGGTTTTGGAAAGACAACTGATAAATTATTGAAACGGATTGCCCAAAAAAGTGAGAATAAAAATGACAAATATGCCCAAATTATTCGCAGATCTCGGAATATGATATCCACTGTAATCTGAAGACGGTATCGATGACAATAAGGGAAAAATTATTTGTCAGACGATACTCATATACTTTACGCGCAAATATTAATACTACGAATAATTGATATAATGAAGAAACAACTTAGCGAGAGTAATTTCAAAGTCTGAACAAAAAGTTGTCATGGGATTTGCTTTGATTTTCAGGATTCAAGGTTCATCAAATGATCCAAGTTTGTTTTTCAATAATATTCTTTAATTTCACATAATTCATTTTGTTAATAATATTCACTTTATTTTACTTCATGCTTTTATTTTAATTTTTATAACTCGATTTTATTGTTCTGTATGACAATATAAATAGGACAATTAGTAAAAATATTACTTGAATTTGAATAAACCCATCATATCACAAATGCATTCGTATATCAGATATATACGATGAATATAAAAATATGTGATTGTATGTATTTCGGGCGTAATTGCTTTAAACCAGAAAAGGCCAATTAATATCTTTCTAAAAACTATATGTATATTTTTTCAAGAAAAGATATTCTTAGATTAGAATTAAAAAGTCTATACGACAATTATTAGTGGGGGGTCAAAACGATTATGCTAATATATGTAATTTCACTTTCGTAAAATTACTGTTATGATAATTATTATTGACCTTTGTGTTATTATTATAACACAAACGTGTTTTAAAAATTTTAAAAATTAAAGAAATTTTAAAAATTTAAAAATTTAAAATGTTAAAAAAATTTAAGAAACTACTGTTTTCAATATACTAATACATGTTGATTTTTGAAGTGCACAATTATACAAAATCTACGGAAGCGTGCACAATGTGGTATATTTTGATTGCGAGCAGAATCACTTAAAGACACGCGGTATATTATCATGATTTATATTTTTCCTACAAATGCTATTAGACATCTCAAATGGATATTCTGTCAGCAGTTTAACCCAACTAATTGCCCAGTTACGCCAATTAGCGGTTACAACATTATGATTATTATTGTAATAATTATCTGTTATAGGAAATAGCAAGCACCGATATCTGTATGATCGATAATATAAACAGAATTTCACAACTGGAAGATAATCAAATTCAAAGCTACAAGTTGTTAGCGATTATTCGTCAAACTGTGATTGGAATGTCATGTTCGGGTTGTACGGTAAGTAATCGCATAACTGCAAGAAAGCATTTAATTTCTTTAGTATCCGGTCAGGTATCATCAATAATAATATCAATAATTTTTAATCAGGTAACATTATTTAATTTATTTATAAATTAAAATAAAAATATCTTTTATAATATTGTCACTATGTTTGTTAGCGAATCAAATCAGCTAACTGAGTCTTCGTATTAAATATAATTATAAAATAAACAAAACAATAATGCGAAATCAAATTGTAATAATTAAATAATAAAATTAATAATTGTTTTTAGATTTTAATTTAAATTAAATTAAAATAAAAAATTGAAGTTTAAAATAAACGTCATTTTTATAAATTGACTGATAAATAACAGACGTTGTATCAGAATAAGAATTAGAAGTAATCAGGAGGAACAGCAATGCTATCAGGTTTCGGCCCCTAACTCCTCTACCCAACATAGCAGCGGGGCCAAATACATGCTAATGATGTATTTCCTCTGCTTAAATTTGATTATTTAGTATCTTATTCTAATACAAAGTATATTATTTATTATCTACCATACAACTTTTCCGCAAATGATTTTAAATTTATTTTTAATATTATTGTGTTGATTTGTATATTTTACTATTTTCTGTCTGATGGTATTTTTATAATAATTTAGTTTAAAATATGTATCTAGTAATATCATAATCATATCTACAAAAATGATTTGTAGATAATGTTTACTATACGCAAATGAAACCTGATAATTCATTTTAAACTAAAAAACCAGCAATTAAATAATTTTGATCAGAGGTCATCAGGAGGAACTGCTATGCTATCAGGTTTCGGCCTCTAACTCCTTTACCCAACATAGCAGCTTAAAATTAGTCAGCTATAATTGGGCTACAATTACCACCTATTGGAACTCATTTACTTGTCTAAATATATATGTATAAATATCTTATACCTTATTTAAAGAATATATTTACTTATATCTAATCTTATTATTTATTTACTTTTATAATTATTTAAAACTTTACCAATATTTATATATAGGTAAATATATTTACCTATAAATATATTTACGTATATTTATACTATTTAAGTTCTTTATACATATCTTTATTAATTTTATCTTTCCTTTTATAATTGTTTGTTATTTTCATTTCATTTTTAATTTTATCAAATATATAATCTTTCCAAATTTTTATCTTAGATATATTCGAGCTTTCACTATTAATCAGCTTACTAAAGTAATCATTTAAGTCATTTTATAACGAATTGTAAATTTTATTTTTGTCGTTGTTATTTTTTAATCTATATTTATACCCTTTTGATAGCAGCTTTCTTAATTCACAATTTTTAATTAATTCTAGATTATGGGTACATATATGTTCATTTATTATATCAAAACTAAGAATTTTACAATTGCATTATGTTTCCATTATGTTTCTAATATTATCGTTACATATTGATTTTAATTCTTTATTATAATTACAAATTTTTCGTCCTAATGGTGGTAGGAGTTTATACCTTATTTTAGGAATATATTTATTTAAATCTGATCCTATTATTTCTTTACTTTTAGAATTGTTTAAAAGTCCGGCTATATTTATGTTATCTTTATATTTATTAATGAAGTTTATGATTAATGTATATTTTCTATTGTTATTATTAAAATTTTTTGTACGATTATAGTATTTTGTATTACAATAACTGTCTATTATACAACTTAGCCTATCATAGTCGTTAATTAATTTTTGATTTATTGAACATATGATATCTTTAGAAAAACTTCTTATATTTACATAAAGATTTTATAATTTATTATCTCTTAAAAGTTGTTTTAATATTTCAAATTGTTCATAAATATATTTCTATTTTAATATTTTTAACTCTATTTTCCTATTCCTTTTACCACCATTACTTCTTGGTTTACGTTTAACCGGATTATTATAATATAGTTGTTTATTACTACTTCTGCCAATTCCTTGTACCACGCCATTCAATCCTAATGGGTACATGGAATTGAGCGTTTTAATCCAAAAATCTTCTTTTTCTAATAGCTTTTGATTTAATATTGACTTATTTTCTTCACCAATATGTTCTAAAATAAATAATTTACAGTTTTTAATATCATGTCCTATTAATCTCATATGTTTATGAAATATAGTTTGACTATTATGCTGTATATTATATATGTGTTGCCTAAACCTAGTTTTTAAGATTTGATATGTTTTTCCTATATACTGCAATCCACATGTACATTGTATAAGATACACTACACCTGCGGTATTGCAGTTGCAATGATCATTAATATTTAATTAAAAACATTTGTTTGTCGTATTAATTACAATACAATTATTATTTATAACATCACAAACTATACAATTTTTTCTGTTACATTTAAAAGACCTAAAATTAAAATCAATAGTACTCCAATCTGGTTGAGTACATGTAACTTTTAAGTCATAATTTTTAACGTTGCTTTTTCGGTGTCGCCACCTAGTTTAGTTGACTCAGACTAAACTTACAACGACCCATTCAGCGTATTTTTATTATATTATGTATTTTTCCAATCTGGTTGAGTACATGTAATTTTTGTTAAGTAACTAAATAAATTTTGTAAATTGGAGTAAGAATAAATCAAATTTTTATTTTTAAATATAAAATTCATTAAATCAAATAATTTTACACATAAATTCGTTGAAAATTTATGAATATAAAATCAGTTTGCAAATTGAACATTTTTAAATCATTTTCATTTTTAAATTGTTTTAAATGACTTTTACATTTTTCTTCGTTGGCAAACCTTGATATACTGATTTTTAAGTTGAAAATTTAAGAATAAATGCTTGATTTAAAAGTATCCAATTTAATAACAGAAATTTGATAACAGTTTTTCAAAAACAGAAACACACAGCATGCGCATAACTACAATCAGTTTGCGATTTAGAAATTTTCAAATTATGTTCAACTTAGAGTTTTAATTTTTTAATAAGAAATTTAAAGTTTAAAATTAATTTTTTCATTAACATTCTTCCAACATGGCCGAAGCCATGTGGAAATAAGGTATAATTAAATCATTTCTTTATTATTTATAAAATCATTTTTATCACATCATATTTAATCATTTTATTGTTTTTTATAAATACAAAAAATCTCCAGAAAATTACGTAATTATCTGAATATGCTAATAGAAGTTAGCGAAATATCAAAAATCTTCATCGCAGAAACGATTAACACACCGGGTAGTTCACCAGCAAAGGAATATGTTCGCAACTCACCCAACCCATAAGCTGTACTTTGAATGATTTAGCATCGGATATGTTTACGATGTTACCAGGAAGACAATTCCACGCGTTGATCGCTAGATGTGAAAGTCGAACATGAGACGGGCATCTTCCGTGACTTGAAACTACCAATTTCTTTGAATGCCCTCATCTTCCCATTATCTTATTAAGGTGTTAATAAGAGATATATAGGATGCTAACATAAGTTAGGGAAATATCAAATAAAATTTTCTATATTCTTTGATCCAGCTCCAATAATTCTTTATCAATAATTGATCATTATCAACTATTTAAAATCGTTCGACAGTCATATGGAGGCACTGGTCTGCAATTATTGAGAATCTTAGAGAAAATCGAAATCAAGAGATCGAAATCTAAAATGTAATTTTCTAAAGATGCTAATATAAGTTAACGAAATATCAAATAATAATTTTCCTCATTCTTTGATCCAGCTTCAATAATTCTTTATTGATAATAGATCATTATCAACTATTTAAAAATAATATTTGCTTTTAAAGGTTTCCTATTCATATTCTTCCAATGACGTATTATAAAATAATTTTCAAAAATAGCAGAAATAGTAAGTTTAATTAAAATCTTAAATATTTTTTCGTCTTCAATCATATATCATTTAAGCCCTTCAAATCCTTGTAAACACTTTTCATCCCCTTTTATCCCTCTATAATCCTCTATTAATCCCTAATATCACCTTTAAATAAAAATTAAAAAATATAATTTTTAGATTATCTGGAAGAATTAAAAATCTTTTGATTATTTTATAAACAAATTTGTTGCCTCTCTTTGTCGGTTCTTCACTTGCCCGTAGTAATTAGTACCTCCGTCAATTTTCAAACATGTACTTAACGAGAAATGCTTACTCGTTTTGTAAAACAAGTAAGCATTTCAGTTAATGCTTGACTGAAATCTATATTAACAAAAAACTATATTTATTACAGTTAAAGAAATTAAATTGTGCCTGAAAAATATTTAAATATATTAAAATATTTTATTTATTTTTAGATTTTAATTACAGATCAGATAAAATGCAATTTCAAAGATCACAGCTTATCACCTCATATATTAACCTGTCCATCATTTGAATCGATGTTTACAGCAATTATGAAATTAGCAACGAATAGTAAGCCCGATGACGCGAATCCACTGGATATACAGTTTTATTAGGTTTAACTATAAAAGAATACGCGTTTTATTTCTTCTATTTCTTTATTCCCCCTGATTTACTTGTAGAGCAGAAATTGTATTCTTCTGGTTAAGAGACCAAAGTCTTTTCATATACATTTCTATCCATCATTTGATAATTTACGTATAATGTAATTTAAATGTTTATTTTCTCTGCATATACTAAAAAATAAACTTCAACAGTGAAGTTTATTAAAATTTAAAATAATTAAAGAATTAAAATTAAATTATTTAAATTATTTTGACTGGCATTTGTTTTGTACTTTTTTATCATCATAAACTTTATCTATTTAGTCCTCTATATATGCAGCGGCATATGTCTTCACAAAATAAAATATTAATATCACTAGAAAAATATACAAAATTAATTATATTTAGGATTACAAAATTAATTATATTTTGTATGAATATGTGATGTGATCACATCAGGATATATACCCTTTTTATATACATTTTGTTGACATTATACATTGCATTTCGGTTGAATCGATTATGTAAAATAAGCTATAAAAATAATAGAAACGTTTAGGTCCACTGATGAAATATTCTATTGTTAATTGTTTATGGTTAATTGTTAGTAGATCAATTTGTGCCATAGCTTAATTGGCTCACATTTTCTGATACAATGCTAATTTTAAATGCACAAGATGCAACACAAATGGTCTTCAAAATTTATAAATTCTATAACATTTTATTATAAAAATTTTAAGAGCTTAATTTTAGAACAAAAATTTTAAGAGCATAAACACACATTTGAACTTTCTTGATAATTAACTACTTACAAATGAACAACCAATGAATCAAACACAAAGATCTCAAGCAATCAACGAGAATTGAATCCCTCCGGCTAACTATCTGCCCATATTAAATGTATCCTGAGAGAGATCAAATAACCTACATATTTCCTCTCAAGTCAATGAATCAAACTTTTTATGGTTCAGATATGTTGAACAATGATTGCTTTAACTCGATTTTAACAAGAAACTCGAAATGTTGTGCTTGCAATGGTGTGAACGCAGTTTATAGAAGTTGTGCTTGTGTAAAGGCATGCCGTAAGTGCGTGGATTGTTCTGCTTCAAAATGCCTTAACTAAGAGCTAGTTGACAAAGATCCCGTTGATAATGGTAAATACTTGCAACCTTTAGCCTTAACTAATAAAATTCGTGATTCCGCGACTTGTGCATCTTTAGAATTAAAATGCACTAACCGAGATTGTCCGGTATACTCCTTAGTAAAAGTACCTCGACAAATATCTAGGGAATTCTTTTTAAAAGATTTCTTTTGTGGGTACTGTAGTGCAAAGAATTTAGTTGATATCAAGGAATCTCTAAAATCAATTGTATTTGGCATAGATCGTATGAAGAACGAACTTAAATCTTTTACCCTTTCTCTTCAGGAAATTTAGTGACAGGTAATGTAAGTGCACATTTTAAAAGTCAAACATCCACTGGTAGTTACGCTTCGGTTGATAGGAATGCGATTTCTCGTTCACTTCTTACTACTTCACGTATATCACATAGTTCGCCTCTTGAATTCGTTCGCGCTTGTGAACGTGAAACTATGCGTGCCTCAATGTCATTATTAGAGGATTACCAACATCAGAAAATGACATGGGGGAAGTTCGGAATGTCTTATCAAGTGTTGGAGTCGACCCTAAAGACACACTACGTATTCGGATTTATCGTCTTCCTGCACGTCGAACAGACGTCCCTCCTTGGTTATTACTAACTACAGATGAACAAACATCTAATAGTATTTATCAAATGCTTATATACAAAAACATTTCGATATTTACCGAAATGTATTTATTCATCCAGATCTTTCGATTTCAGAAAGAGAAGCTCGTAATCTTCTCTTAAATGAATTACACGAAAAAAGAAAGTCAGATCCATCTAATTTTTATTTTATACGAGAGAATAGAATAGTTCGATCTTTAAAAAAGCAAATATATTCTTCAATACCTTCCGAAACAAATATCGTAACTCCTAACAGCTGACTAGATAAACGGATCAATACACATGTATCATTTGCCTTGTTTTGTTCAATGTAGAAGGCCTCCAGTCACTTGTAAACGATGGTATTACGTCGTGGCTTAATGATTACGACATTTTGGTCTTGTGTGAAATATTTTGCGGTACAGATTTATTATTGAAATACTTCTACTCCCGGCGATATCAACTATGCGTGGTCGTCCTGTAGGTGGAGTGATTGTAGCAATAAAGCCTTTTTTCGAAAATTGGACTTTTGAAAGATCGAGCGATATTACCACACTACACAGTCCTTTGTCACGAGCGGAGAGCAGATCAGAAAATACTTTATGACATGCTAGTTCGGTGGAATGATTGGAGCGGAAAGCAGATTGAAAATAAAGGGTAGAGCTGCGATGAAGAGAGATACTTGTTTATCTGATCTAAGACAAGGTGTTCAAGAATTTTAGATAAGGTTGGTAGAATTGATATTGGGCGATAAGATGAAGGAAGAGAGCGGTCAAGTGAAAGCTTTTTAAGTAGAGGACGAACAATTGACGTTTTCCAAAGAACAGGAAATATTCCATTCACGATTAACGAGTTAAAGAGGCTGATAAGGAAAGGTGTGAAGTCTGTTGACAACAATTTGAGAATTCGAGTAGGGATGTGATCGGCAGGAGAGGACTTACAAGTTAACGAAATAAGAAGGCAAGATACCACATCTTCAGATACCCCAAGTAGATAAAAGAGTTCAGGGATACGAACAGACGAGATACAATAAGTTTGTGGAAGGATTTCTACGGATCAATAGTTATTTTTGCCCTTTATTGATACGGACTGTAAAATGTGTTTCACAATTGTGGATATCCTAGTTAAGTTTAGCATTTTATTTATCTCTGATACAATTGTTTAGAAATAGCTTAATAAAAATTTTAATTTAAAATTTAAATTATTCTTTTTTAATTTTATATTAAAAATAATTTAATGTTTAAAATAATGTTTCGACAATCAAACAATACAATTTACAAAGTAAACATTGACAAAAGCTGTTATGTTTATAAGAGAGTAATTCTTGGATTGCTCGTATATTTTGATTAAATAATTTAAATTTAATCAATTATTTTTTTAAATAATTGATAATTATCTATTAATGATAAAGAATTATTGGAGCTGGATCAAAGAAAAGAGGATTTTTTATTGATATTTCGCTAACCTTTATCCCCCTTTCCCCCAAATAATTATTAGTAATTATAAACAATTATTAATAACTAATTAATAATTATTAATATTATTAATAATATTCTGAGTGATTTATTAGACCTTTGCCGTCTTTTGACGATTGACCATAAAAAAGGTTAACAGTGAGGTTCATTCCTAGATAAGTTTACGAACGCGAAAATTCCAGCGGCACGTTATGCAATGTAAGCTTATTATGCTTGCAACGTAGACCACCCTTACGAAACTTGACGACTTTGGTCTTTTCGATGTTAACCTTCATTTTGTAAGATGTACAATAATGATATAACGCATCTAAGGCTCTTTGATAAGAAGATATAGTGTCCGGCACTATGGCAAAATCATCTGCATACATCACTGACCATACCCTGTTCGAATTTCGACATAGGCAGTTTGGGAGGTCCATAACGAAGAAAGCAAAAAGTAGGGTGCTAAGAGGATCTCCTTGCAGGACACCACGGTTTGCGCAAAAGGATTGTGAAAACTGAATCCCGTCAAATATTCTAAGTGAACTTGGTTGAAGGATGCTGCTTATAAGTTGAAGAAAGCGGCCATATACTTTAGCACCATGTTCAACCTTTCTTAATAATAAGTTTCGATATATGGAATCAACAGCTTTCTCAAAGTCCACAAAAATCGTGTAGAGTGATTTATGCGCTTCGAACTTTTCTATTACAAGTGCTCGTAAAACTCTCAGAGCATCACTCGTACTTCTGCCTTGTCGAAATCCATATTGCTCAAATGGAAGTAAATGCTGCCGATATCTAATTAGTCGTATATAAACGATCTGCGTCAAGAGTTTGTATGAATGATTCAGGAGCGATATACTACGATAGGAATCAAGGAGATATCTATTACCCTTATCTTTATAAAGAACCTTCACAATTTCCTCTCTCCATTCCTGAGGTAGCGGATCTCCACATAGAAACGAGTTAAACATATGTAACCAATAATTGCTAAGAAGCAATTATTGCTATCAATAATTGCTTATTAATATTATTCTGAGTGATTTATTAGACCTTTGCCGTCTTTTGACGATTGGTCATAAAAAAGGTTAACATACAAATACACAAATTAGTTTTGATTAACTTTGTCGATCAATGCCAGAGACGGGATACTGAGCAGTGGAATACGTGAAGCAAGTCTGCACAGGCTCCATCACAGAATTTGCAGCTACATTTAATAGATCGTTCATGGAATTTAAGGGCGATTTTACATAAGCTATCATGGTAGCCGTGTATACAAGCTCGAAATGGTAGGCATCGACTTCTTGAGTGTTTCAGCTTCCAATTGGATTGAAATCGCATTGGGGTAATTTGTAATAATGAGCCTATCCGTGTTATGCTCTCCTCCCAACGTTTTTTGTATACGCAGAAAACTGGAGTCATAGGGGGCTTTAGACGTTGCCGTAGAACTACTGATAACGGCTGTTGATCAAGAAGATATGCTTTTGAAGTCGAGTGACATTTAGATGAGACACCCGCAAACCTCTTCAGAAATAACTATTTACTCTTTTCTATCATTTTAAAATTTTGAACTGAGAGGTTGGAACAAATCACACTGAGGCGGTAGGTTAAGATCGGCTCTAACATTATTGAGAAGTACCGAAATGTTCCTCATAAGACAATAAAGATACCTTTTTTGCAAATGACAATGCACTTACTAATTTGCATATTTTCATGTCAAAGTGTTTTTGGAATGACCATTTCGATGTTAGTAAGACGCCTAGATATTTATAATTGTTAATGAATTCAATTATCCGTTTGTGTCAGAAAGGGCAGACAATGCACAAACTGCTTTGCTGTAAATTGTTCTAATAGAGCTCATTTGGTATCTCACCACAATTATTCTGCCGACACAAATTCTAAGGATGTTAGAATTCAGACAGGCGATGTGGAAGTTGGTATGGAGCACATTATCACATGTTCGACTGAATCTTGCCCATGTATGGTCAAGGTTTGGCTGCCCAGATTACTCCCCAGAGGTTTTATTAAAAATAAAGTACTCTGTCCATATTGCAGTGCTATGCAATTTGAAATGCTTATCACCGAAACATCCGCTTTGAGACGAGAGATTACTGAGTTAAAAAAATATTCAAAACGAAAGAGCTACTCTAAATCTATCATCGCCTGCCTTTCCTACACTTGATAGATCAACGGACACAAACGCTTTTCATCTCAACAGAAAAACCTTCGCCAACGTCGTGCGTAAAGAGGTATGTAGGACGTTTCTGGCAACATCACATCACTCAGCAACACCATTATATCCTCTCAAGGTTATCCAAACATGCAACAGAGAACTAGACAGGTCTTCGAACATCATTGTTAAAGGTCTTCCTAAAACCGGGGATGATTATAGCGCTCTTAAAAAGTTATTTTCTGGAGTTTCACCGAAGAGAGGTGAAACTCCTGAAACTTTTTAGGAGTTTCACCAAAGACATCATCCACACTAGTTTCTACCTTGGCAGCTGTCCCACCTTTATCCGTATATCTGCGCAGTCTTCTTAATATGGTCGAAACTGTTAATTATACTGCAAATCTAGAAATATTTAACAAGAAAGTATCGGGGATTGATCCGGAACACTTTTTAACGCCAGTTGCCTGTCAACAGCATTGAAAAAATTCACACAATTGTAGGCGGCCATTGGTTTGGCGTTTCTCTACTCATGGGTATCACGATAAGATTTGTCGTATACACATTCCTTTACATTCGCGATTGTCGTGCTGTTCGTGCAAATTTTGTTTGTGCGCTTGTTGGTCCTTACTTCATATTTTCGAATGTCCATATTTGCAGCATTTGAGTTTGCAAGATATCGATCGTATGAAGTAAAGTTCACGATCTATCTGAGGCCTTTTAAGAGGAACAGTGCAGAAGCATTAGGGGCATAGTATATGACGAAGAGAAGATGCAATATATTGGTACAACGTCTAACATCAGCATCTGTTTAAATTGAATGTATTTGATTTATTGTAACTATATTTTCTTTCTTTTATATTTTGTCGAAGCCGAGAGGCGCGATGGTAATAAATTTTCTCTTCATTATTTTTAATATTATTAATGAAATAAAAATTTTTCTTGGTTACATTCATCTTACAATAAATAACATACAGTTAATATACACAATCATCTTACATCGACGACAACCTTCGACGACAACCATCGACGGCAACCATCGAATTTATAAGTGTTCTTGCCAATTACAATTTAACGTAAATACAAAGGAAATACGAACGAATATCAGGAAATAAACACAACGAAAATGACAACGAATACATCAACTCACTGTTGCCCGTGTAATGGGCAGAACGCATTATGTAAAGCGTGTAAATGCGTGAAGTCTGGAAATCAATGTATAAATTGCCTTCCAGGTTCAAGATGCTGCAACAACAGTGTAAAATCTGGATTTCCTGACCGTTTACAAAGTGATACACCTGATAATGTATCATTTAGTGCACACAAGAACATGGAATCACTTTCTGAATATGTTGCACTGGAACTAAAGTGTACGAACGTAGACTGCATGGTATACACTTTAGTTAAGGTTCCCAGACGTATCTCCCGTGATTTCTTTCATAGTGAATTCTTATGTGGAATATGCTCGGCAAACCGTATCTCTTCTCTCGAGAACATAATTAAGAATGCTTCGTCTCAAATCGAAAGTCTCAATAGTAAACTATCAAATATTTAAGAATCTATTAATTTCAATGGAAGGACGAATGATAATTACTGTCATTCGAAACTCTAAGCTTCAGGAAAAACTTTTGCGAGTGTGGTTCGTAAGGAGGTAGCCAGAACTGTCCTTGCTACCTCTCGTATTGACCATCATTCATCGACCCCGTTACAAATAATTAAGATTTGCGCTGAGGAAAATCTGCGAGCTTCAAATATAATAGTAACCGGTTTAGAAGTTTCTTCAGATATTGCTGCTGTAATTAGAGATATATTTACAGACATTGGTGTACAAATACCACCTGAATGCAAAATTAATGCACGTCGTCTCACTGCTTACCGACAAGATATACCTGCATGGTTACTAGTAAAATTGAATGAGGGCATGGTGAGAGAGATATTAAAGAAGAGCCATCAACTAATACATAGCACGCAATTCCATAATGTTTTTGTGAACCCCGATCTATCTCCACCGGAACGAGAAGCTCGAAATGCGCTAAGAGTTGAACTAAAAGAAAAAGTGCGGCGAATCCATCTCATTATTACGTAGTCCGTGACAACAGAGTGGTGTGTAAAACTGTAAAAAATCTTTAACCTCTCAATCAATTTCCCAACAAATCATCCCTGAAATGCTCACGACAGAAGTCCACGAAAATACATGCACTCCTTCGAATATATGACGACCAACCTTAAGAGCTCCTGATAACATGAAGGCCAATTATTTGGGAGCGTTTAGACTTCTGTTATTTAATGTAGAGGGTTTGCAAAAGCTCATTGATGATGGAATTTTACAGTGGTTCTAAACATTTGATATTCTCGTTATCGTGGAAACATTAAATACGGGTAAATGTAATATACCAGGATTCTACACTTTTGATCTACCTGCTATCATTGGAACAAGAGGCCGTCCGTACGGCGGAATTACTCTAGGGTTCAAACCTATAATTAATAACTGGGTTTTCAAACAGTCTAGCAACTCAATTGCGGTTGACACACCTTGTGCGTTAATTGTAGCTTCATATTACAAACCTTCTCTATCAGCAGCAGATATTATCGATGATATATCACAATTATTAGATGATGTAGATCTATCAAAACCGGTTATCATCGCAGGTGATTTCAATTCTCGTTATACTTCACCGTTAACGAACAATCTTGGGCAACTGTAAGCTTACTTTAGATCTTTAAACCTTATACTCCATATCCCAGTTGAAAAATGGTCGTACGAATCGTGGAACGGTCGAAGTTGTATAGACTTTGTTTTCTCTAATGTCCCGATACATAACATACACCTTGAGCTTGCAAGCAGATGGTCTCTCGTACGAAAACATAAACCCTTATCATGTATTTTTCACTGTGCTGTAACTAGACACCAACAACAGTCAATTCATAAAAACAGTAAGAGTAGGAGCATATGCTTTCCATCACTTAATCATCATATGATTAATAAATCGTTTGATCTTTTGTCAGCTGGCAGGTTGGGAGATAGTATGGATTGCCTAACTTCCACCTTATTAGCATCATATTGGGAGAGAAAGATCGGGAAACAGTTCAAACATTACAAGCAAAGACCGGAATGGCTACGTTCTATGCAACACTCATTAACCCGATTCAACAAAATATTACGATTTAATCTTGACGTTTTTGAAGAATACTCGTGCTTACGAAAACAATACTGTCGTCTAAATACATCGTGGAGAAAGGCTCGAATATTACAGGAAGAACAAAATATCATTCTTCAAGCAGAAGTCGCGCCGTGGAAATTAAGAAATCAAAATAAGTACACTACTTCTCAAATTACATTATCCATGTGGGTTTCTCATTTTCACACAATTTATAAGAATCCTCTAAAAAAGGATGCATCAATAAGTTTGCCTATAAATTGTATTTCGTCATTAATAAACGATAATTCTCTTGACTATGAATTTACCATTCAAGAATTAGAAATGGCAGTAAAATTGATGAAGAATAACAAAGCTTCTGGCCCAGATGACTTATGTGCCGAACATATCAAATCTTCTTATGCGTTATTAAGTAACTACTGGGCTTTCGTATTCAATTCACTGCTTCATGGTGCTACTATACCTGACTCATGACGGTTTGTGTAATAAAGAGACTATACAAAGGCAAAGGAAACTCTTATTGCGGAATCGCTTTGGTAAATCACTGCTACAAATTCCTGACTTTAGTCATGTCTATTCGGTCGGTAAACGATCGAGGTTTTATGCTCCCAAATAAGCAACATGGGTTTCGCCGTGGTAGATCTACGACTGACGCTTTTAGAATTGTTAGGGACCTGGTCATTGACTCGTACAGTCGTCACACATCGTTGTATGCAATTTTCATTGATTTTCAAAAAGCATTTGATTCAGTTAATCGAAACATTCTGCTTGATAAACTCCATAGAAGATTTGGAATTTCTGGTCGTTTTCTGAATCTATTGCTTGGAGTACTACAACCTAGTTCGGTACGTGTATTTGATGGACTCAGATTTTCGGATTCGTTTGTGATTGACCGAGGCGTACTACAGGGATACCCTATGAGCCCTCTACTATTTTCATTCTTTTTTGCGGACTTAACGGAGATGCTACGTAGTCTTTCCTCAAAAATAAAATGTGTTTTGTATGCTGATGATCTCGTCATATTATCGTCAAATGGTATCGCGGCTCAAAAAGCCTTGACAGCCCTAGAGAGGTTTTGTGTAGTAAAAGAGATATCAATAAATAAACGGAAGTCAAAGGTCCTGAAATTTAGAAAAGGTGGACCGTTATGTCGTAATGACAGATTAGTAATCGACGGTGAACCTTTGGAATTTTGTAACAGCCATACATACCTAGGCATTCTACTCACGTCAAGATGGTCTTTTACGCAACATATGGAACAAAAAGCATCGAAACTGGCAATAGTTACCTCACTTGATAAAAATATAGGTTCCTTATCTTTTAAAGTCGCGCTAAACTACTTTAGGATCATGCTTCTACCAATAATTACTTATGGAATTCAGGCAATATTGTTAGATCTAGTGGCAGATAATTTCAGACAATTGGATGCCTGCAAATGGCGCTTTGTCAAGCGGATAGTTGGATTATCTACGGGAATATCATCTACTATTGTGGCCTTTCTCGCTCGTTTAGAACAGTGCTCCATCGAAATAAGTGATCGGTTAAAACTTCCACACACAACGGAATTCGACAAAAATGCTGAAACATTTAAAAATAAATGGAATAATTTGGACAACGATCATAAGCTAACACAAGTTTTCACTCAAACAGCATGGAAAGCAGCTTCTTACTCAAAACGGCCTTTAGCTTGGCGTGTATCAACACACGGTTATCATGACAAGTATTGTTCAATAAAAATTCAATGTCACAATAGATCAGATATGTGCATATGTATATTCTGTCGTCATCTTTGCAAATCGATCCTACATGTATTTTCTTGCCCGTACCTTAAATAACTATCATTAAAAGAGATTGACATGTTACCCACTCAACGATAATCAGCAATTAAATTCTACATATCCAAAGCGCAATACTGAAGAATGAAAAGAATTATAATTACAAATATTACTCACATTTGTAACTTCACATATTCTTCGTGTATTTTGACTATTTATTTGTTTATGATTATTTTTTCCCTGGCCGCGAGGGATCGACGGCCGAAGTTGGTTGAGTGAAGAGGTACGTGTAGCAGAAGTGAATTACAGGAACGTAGGTGAGTAGAAAGATAGCGAGATTCACTTACAGTTGGCAGATAAAGATAAGAAGAAGAATTACAATGGAGAAGGCGATAAGTTAGACAAAGCAGACAAAAACTAACGCGATGTTCAATACTTAGCCGTCCAAGTTTTGATAAATAGAAAGATATATGATCGAATTTACGAAGTCGAAAAAAGATGCGCACAGCATTGTTAATATTGAGATTTTTTAAGACCACTTTGCCTTTCAGCTTGGGTCAAACAAACAAGGACAAACAGATTTGCAAATAAATTGGAAGAATTGAATAGAAAATGCTGTAATAAACATTCAAAATAGTTGATTGTTGAATATCAAATCACCATAATCAAATTTAGGTTATGGTGATTTAATATTTGAAAAATATGAAATATTTAGGTTATTGATAATTATTAAATTATTAATAATTTATTTTTTTTTAAATTTTATTAATAATTTAATAAAATAAAATTATTAATTTTCTTAATAATCTTATTATTAATATAATTATTAATAATTTAATTTATTAATATCTTTAATAAATAAAGTTATTATTTAAATATCGAATAGAATATTCGATATTTCGCTAACTTATGTTAGCATCTTCAGTAAATTATAGTTTTTCTAATGTACATTGAACTTTTTATATAAGCATTTTTTAAATGCTTTCATAAAAAATAATTAAATAAAAAAAATTAATTTACTTATTTATTTGAAAAGTAAAGAAACCAAAAAATATTTTTAATATTGACTTTTATTGAAAATGTACAAATTTTATTTGGCAAATTTTATTTGGACATTTTATTTTTAAATGAATCCTTCTATGCGATCCAGTTGATAAAACAAACGACGTGACTAGACAGAAATCGCCAGATCGAGGCTGTTCAATCGGATAAGAGCCTCTTTTAAATGCTTGCATCTGAAATAATAAAGATTTTCAACAACTAAATTATTTATGCAATATACAATTGTCGCTCTGATTCAATGGAGGCGAAACATTCGATTAAATTCTTTATATATTGACAAAATGGCTGTAACGATGGTATAGTGGCTTCCCCAATGGCATATTCACTTACAAGTATAGGCGGAATACTATCAACAATCTAATAACGAACAGAAAATTGATAATTGTCAGTAGAACAAATCAGATCAGATAACGGAGTCTACGTATTTTATATATAAATAAAGATTGATAATAAATAATTATTTAATATTTTTTATAATTTATATATGATATTATATATGATATTATTTATGTTGATATTTATAAATGAAATTTAAAATAACCAATTTTTATGAATTGACTAAGAATAACAGACGATGTATAAGAATAAGGATTAGCGGTCATCAGGAACAACAGCTATGCTATCAGGGCTCGACCTCTATTCCTTGACACAAAATAGAAGCGGAGCCGAACACGCGCTAATGACGTATTTCCTCTAATAAAATTTGATTATATAGTGTACCTTATTGTAATACAAAACATATTGTTTATTACCACCCATAACCATTTTTCGCTTAGTAGATTAAATAAATTTGTAATAATATTTTGTTGATTTATAAGAAAAAGATTTATTATGCTACATAATACAATTTCCGCTCTTATAGTATTTCCTAGTGACGATATATTTGGTAACAAGAAATAATTTTACAATCAGATCAGATAACTGAGTTTACATATTTTATACGATATAAATAAAAATAAAGATAAATAATTATAAACAATAAATGATTATGTAAGATTTTATACAATTTATATTGTTTAAATTGAAATTTAAAATAAAAGTTTATTAAAATAAAAGTTTAAAATACATAATTTCAGTATTTATGACAGAGGTAAAAATCTCCAAATGAATAAAATGATGATGATATGATTTGAATAAAACCAAAATATTAATAAAAATCAACGATTGACATGACGTTTACTAATGTTTGACCTACACTACTCTTATCTATAAATTAAATAAATATAAACTGAAGTGAAATAAATAATATAATTTAAAAATTTATGAAATTAAACACTAATTAAACATTAATTAATAAAGTCAATTAATTAAATGAATAAAGTAATTATTAATTTTAAAAATAATTAAAAGCATTTAATATAAACGTCAAGTTTCGCACTAGAATTTAAAATTTGAAACATTTATAAATAATTGTTTAATTAAAAAATTGTAAATTCCTTAAAAATCAGATCAGATGACTGAGTCTACCTATATTATACTATTAATAAATTAAACATTTTATATTTTATACGATTTTTAAATAAAGATAAATAATAAATAATTATACGAGATTTTATAAGGATGTTGTAGAATCTTTTCCTCCTTTAATGTTATTCAGCTCATAAATATTTGATAACAAAAAGGCTACTTTTGGATTTTTTACTGTAATAGATATGCTTGATTCTTATATAAAACTAAATATAATACCAAAGTCGATCGAATGCTTTAATTGTTTAATTAAAAAATTGTAAATTCCTTAAATTATTGTAAGAAATTAGAGTTTAATTTCAATTTTATAAAACCAAAAATTAAAATATAAACCACCAATTAAATACCAAAATTATATTTTAGTATAAATTAATACGCAATATATTACAAATTATATATTAATGTATTAATGCATTAATAATGCATTAATTTGTTATTATAATCATTATTTTGTTATTCAAAATTCAAAACCTTCAAAAACTCGAATTACTTAGTTTAAATAGTTTAGTTTTAACTATAATGTTTATAATGATTATATAATATCATTTATTATATTATTTTATTTTATTATTTACTAAATATTATTTTACTATTTACTATTTTACTATTTACCATTATATATAATATTATATAATAATATATGATTATTTATTATTCTTGTTTTCAATTATTTTTGTGATATTATATTCCTGTTTCTTACATTTTTGTTTATATATATTTCTGTAATAAAAATAAATATATTACGTTTTTAATATTATGCTTTTAATAGTCACCCAATAATTCATCCAATAATAAGTCATCCAATAATCAATTATTGGAGCTGGATCAAAGAAAAGAGAAAATTATTTTTGATATTTCGCTAACTTCTTAATATATAATCTAATATTATATTTACTATTTTCTAAATATTATTTTACTATTTACTATTTTACCAAATCAATTATCAAATAATTTTAATAAAATTTTAAATAAAATATTTAAAAAACATAAAAACAGGTGAGATTTTACCTGCATACACAGTATGGCTTTTTCCTTGCTGTAGAAGTTTTGACATTTCCACGAAAGAAATATGCATCGATTCAAAATTTTTTCAATGGTTGATTCCACGATAAAAGTAAATTGTAATATCCCAGTCCATTTGAGAATATTTCGAAAAAGCTAAAATCACTAAAGGTACTGCACTCTGCAAAATATTTAGATTTCCTTTATTTGAAAGAAAAGGTTTATTTAGAGAACCTTTATCTGAAATAGACACTGGTATCGTAGGAACTTTGCGGCACCACACTTTTCATTCTGAGCTACACTTAAAATAAAAGAAATGTAACGGAATTTATATTCATAATCTTACGAATTTGGGTATAATGGAATAAATACTTCGGAATTTAAAGTGTCTTCGATTTGTTCTGTCACGCATTTTTCTATTTCCTATTTAGACAATAAAAACCTGCTTTTTAAGACTAGAATAATAATACCATGTATTCATCATATTCTCTAATTACGGATTCGCCACAAAATTTAAACAAATAATATATATTTGATATAAGACTTTCACTTTGATTTGTACTGGCTGGGTCATAGATACGCGCATAACCTTTACAAAAATAAAAGAATATCGTACTCAACGATTTTTTCTTACGCAACAAAATTGGTAAGATAATTTTCGGAATTAGACCGGCCATCATTTTCATATCATTTTCGTGAACATTAGCGAATTTCAGTAATTGAATCATCCACGTTTCAGATGAAATAGACGCCTAAAATTTGTTTTGATTATTAGTATTAAAAATTACTTATTTGACGCTTTGATCTAATAAATAGACAGAAAGGTAACACTAGTTCAAACGTTGTATTTTAACCCAGTAGAATTTTAAAGTAATTTGAATGCCACTTCAAGGTAATTTAAGTAAATTACTATTTTAGTCAATTAATTTAGAGTTAAAACCATCCGTAATTGCGTAAAGTAAAAATTTCCTTTTAATCTTTAAAAGTTACGGATAAATAAAAAAATATATTTTTGAGTTAAACAAATTTTATGTTACATTCTTATATGGCTTTTGATGGAACAAAAATATTTACAATTATTAAAATTCAAATCATTAAACTAATAAATTTTATTTTAATTATAATTATTTTACATAATTAATTTAAATTCTTTTAATCAATCACATAACCAATTAATAATTAATTTGGCATTTATATTTTATAAATAATTTATAAATTATTTTAAGTGGTAATAAGTAAAATAATTTGAACAATAAGTAGAAGATAGTAAAATACAATTTAATTCAGTTATTTAATTCCATATTCTCAATAACACATTTTGCTATTTATATACGTTTTGAAATTTAAAACCTGTTTTAAAGTTTAAAAAATTAAAATTTAATGTTATATTACAAAATATACGATTTTTGGAACTATTTAGTCACACAAAACTGTAATAAATTAAAATATTTTCAAGTTTTTATATAGTTTCCGTATAGTTACCTCGTTTTGGGATTTCAAAAAATCTATAAATCTACATATAAACCAAAAGCAACAAAAATCTGGTTTTCTGAAATACGTTTATTGTATTTTGTAATTTTATACAAAACTATTTTTATAATTTGTAATTATAAATCACAAAACTAAATTAGCATATAATTGAATATGAATATATATTTTTAATTATTTAAGATTTTATTTTCTAACTTAATACAATTCAGTTATTTTTATTTAACTTAATACAAAATAATATTAAATTAGAAATTAATTAAACTAGCAGTAATTTAATTATAAAGATTTATAATAATAAATAATTACAAATAATAAAACTTCGATAACAGGCAACTATCGAAAATTCGACTAATTTTTAACTAATTTATTACTCTTTTTCAATTAATGAATAAAATTAAAATGTTATTGTTTAATTTGTGTTACACAATATAATTTTAATTTTATATTCTATATTTTAAATATTGAATATAATTTAAATTCCATAGTCAGCTATCGAAAATTCGACTAACGTTAAACTAATTTATTACTCTTTTTCAATAAATCAATAAAATTAAAATGCTATTGTTTAATTTGTACTTTATTTCTATTTATTTTATACATTCATGCTCACATTACATCTTTTATTTTTGAAAGTAAGATCTACAAACTGTAATTTCATCGTTAATCTTTTTAAATATCTAATTTAAATCTATTAAGTAAACACTGTCCGTTTTTTAATTTAAGCGATCTCTTTGTGCATATTTTAAATCATTTGAATCATCTTTATATAAATACGTAGATTCGATTATAAACATTTAACATAATACACTTGGTAGTTCATATCAACTAAATTTCGTAAACTGTCTTTATACAAATCGATTCGATCGCTATTCTTCATTTTCAAGTTAATCTTGATGTGAATGTTAATGAAGAACTTCTGATAACTTCTTTGATGTTTGTTATTTAGCCACGATCAATACTTAAATTTGTTGACTTTTTTTGTCAAGATGAAATAAAAGGATTTTAGAAAATCCTATTTTATTTTTTCGGAATCGTAATTTAGAAATTGTATGATTTTAATATTTTTTTAAATATTTAAAAATATTTTAATATTTTTTTAAAAATATTAAAAATATTCTTTCATAAAAATATTTATAAAATATTTTTTATAAATAATGTTTGCCAGTCCTCCTCTGCATCCAGTAGTGGGAGGGATCTGGCACTGATGAGTCATTGTGATGACGAAACGGTACTTGCTACTGTTATCGTCGTTCTTCCGCATCTGGCTTCAATGATAACAACGTATTTCACGCGGAATGATCTCACTCTCTTTTGAGAAATATTCTTTAAATAATTTAATAATCAAATTGAGATTACAGTAATCTCAATTACATAAATTACAAATAAAAATCAAACCTTCAACGGATTCCAACAAAATGCGGCACATCGAAGGACTGATGCAAGAATGGTGAAGGGTATAAACTTCCTGACTACCGAATAACTGCTTTCATACTTGTCTCGCCACGAATGCAAATTGCCTAGAACTTTCGATATTTCGTAGAAATTATCATTTGTATCAGACCATATGTTAGCGTGTTTACATAGTAATTTTTCTAAAATAAAAAATGATTACTAGTTCAATTTTTTCAAATTTATTTTTATATTAAAAATATAAAAATAAAAGTAAATATAAAAATAAATTTATTTACTTTAATGATTAATTTATTATTAATAGAAAATAACAAATAATAAAAAAATAAATAATAAAATAAAAACTAAATGATAACTTAATGAAGAACTTCTTTGATGTTTGTTATTTACCACGATCAATACTTAAATTTGTCGACTTTTTTGTCGGCTACGTAAGTAGCCGACAAAAAAGTCGACGTTTGTGTCTAGAGCTTTTAAATTAAACTCGCGAGATTTCATGTAGCTTCCTACCATTGGAATTTATTGACAAATTGAACAGGAAAAATTTTGATTTTTTTGTTTAAAAAATGACGAATACTATAGTGTGGAGTATCTAAAGTGTCTATAGTATTAAGAGTCAAGTTCAATATCTAGAATTAATCATATTTAAATTAACGATTAAAACCGGTTTATGACATATTTCGTCTTAATGCTTGATATTGGTTTTAATTGTTTAATAATATAACCAGAAATAAATTGTATTATTGCATTGTATTGGATGTAACCTTTGATCTAAAGTATTACAGAATTAAAATATAATATGAAACAATTAAAACATAATGTGAAACAATGGCTATGTTAATGATGAACGATACAATGATGCTCGTATACATAAATTTAAAATAGAGAATTGCATTTAATTTAATGTAATTTTTTATTTAATAAAAAAATAATAAATAAATTATATAAATAAAATATATTTATATAATTTTATTAAATTTTTAATAAAAAATTTTATTAAAAATTTTATTAAACTTATTATGTACAATCATCTACTATTGTTATACCTTCTTCAAGTTGAATAGCCGACTCTCCGTCAAGATCGTCTGTATCGGACATTAAAATAGAATCAGGTGAGGTTTGCAAATAAACAAGTTTTTCTCTAAATATTGATTTATTAATTCGAGTTCAATAAAAGATGAGATAAAAATAAGAGAAGACAATAATCAATTTAAAATTAAAACTTTATCTGTTTTATTTTAAACAGTGACGATTTCTACGCTACCTAGCATTTCCCACTGTAGATAATTAGGTCAAGTAATTGAATTAATATCTTGAAAATATAAATTGAAAATATCTTTGTCAATATTTCTAGCCATTCCATTTGGACAATTAGTCACAGTTAGAAACGTTAAAAAAACATTTTAAAATAGCATTTCTCTTAACTTGATATTTAAGTTAAGAATTATTATTTCAAGTTAATCAAAAACAGCAAACATTTAATCTTCATAAAATAGCGATTTAATAAAAAACTATTGATTTGTTTTATCATACAAATTTTGATAAAAACATTTTTGATGCAACAGAAACATGCGAAACAAACAATCTATACATTTAGATTGCTGGTTTATAAAGCATTATGAACCAGCAATTTTTTTAAATTCAAAAAAACATTTTATAATATCATTTTTCTTAACTTGAATGTTTATTTTTCGGAATTAATAATTCTGAATTCTTAGTATGAAAGATTTAATGTCCTTTGGTATTCTATTTCTAACTGCTCAAAGATTTTCCTAATGTAACAGGGGAACATTTGGTCAAAATGTAAATTTGTCTGACATATTCGATGATGGTGAATATATATTAATATATATTAATATATATTAATATATTCAATTATGGTGAATAGGTGCACACTCTGTAAAGGACTCCAAATTTATATCAAGTTAAAATTAAAAATTAAAATTTTAAATAAAAGTCAATTGTTATAAATTGACTTATAAATAACATACGACGTAGAAGAATAATGATTAGACGTCATCAGGCTGAACTGCTATGTAATCAGGTTTCGAGTCCTTAACCATGACCCAACATATCAGCGGGTCAAATACATGATAATGACGTATTTCCTCTGATGAAATTTGATTATATAATATCTTTTCTAATACAAAGTATATTATTTATTATCCTCCATAAATATTGTTCGCTTAAATATCAATATTAATAAGATCAGATAACTGAGTCTACGTATTTTATACTATATAAATCAAAAATAAAGATAAATATTAAATAATTATATAATATTTTATACAATTTATATTTATATAAAGTTAAAATTTAAAATTGAAATTTAAAATAAAAGTCATTTTTATAAATAGACTTATAAATAACAGACGATGCATCAGTTGAGATTAATATAATGATAAAATACAATAATTATAAAATTAATTAAATAAAAATAAAATAATTTAATAATAAATAATTAAATAATTATAAATAATTATAATAAATTTAATAATTTTATAAGATTTCATATAACTTATATCAAGTTAAAATTTAAAATTGAAATTTAAAATTAAAGTCAATTTCTATGAATTGACAAATAAATAACAGACGGTCGATCAGTTGAGATTAATATACAATAATTTAATTTTATAATATAATATTTTTATTTTACCCAAACTTGATTGAATTGGCTATATTCATAAAAAATAATAAGATTTTAATTAAAAATAATAATAAATAAATTAAAATAAATTTTAAAATTTAAATTAATTTATAAATTTAAATTAATAAATAAGATTTTCCTCTGGCTTTTTAGAAATTAAAAATAATAATAAATAAATTAAAATAAATTTTAAAATTTAAATTAATTTATAAATTTAAATTAATAAATAAGATTTTCCTCTGGCTTTTTAGAAATTAAAAATAATAATAAATAAATTAAAATAAATTTTAAAATTTAAATTAATTTATAAATTAAATTAATAAATAAGATTTTCCTCTGGCTTTTTAGAAATTAAAAATAATAATAAATAAATTAAAATAAATTTTAAAATTTAAATTAATTTATAAATTAAATTAATAAATAAGATTTTCCTCTGGCTTTTTAGAAATTAAAAATAATAAAAAAAAATTAAAATAAATTTTAAAATTATTATTAATTTATAAATTTAAATTAATAAATAAGATTTTCCTCTGGCTTTTTAGAAATTAAAAATTTGCCAAAAATTTAAATAATTTGTAATGAAAATTTAAATGACATGTATATTAATGAAATTAAATATATTCAATGTAATTAATCTATTATAATGCATTTATGCTTTTTTTTAAAACGTATGCCTTAAAAGCACAATTTTAAAAAATATTTTTAAAAACACATTGACCTCTCAAGAGTCAGGATGTTGCTTTAACTCTAAAAACAATGCTCCGATATCTATATTTCCTTCAAATCAAAACATTCAGCAGCATTATTATCTACAATACATATAAAGAGTTTACTTATACCAAACTTTTATATTCAAAAGTTCGATTCTTTCTTCCCTAGGAAGCATTCACCTAAATCATAAGTAACTTACATATAAACTTCCTCTACACCATCTGTGATTCAAAATGCAAAATATTGTAGACACCCTAGATTTGTGTGGATTTAAATAATAAATGTTTTTGAGATTTAAATATCCACCTTTTCGTTATTAAAAAATAAAGTTCATGTGAAATCTTTAAAGTCCTGATGAATGCTGGGCTGAAAATAACAAAGGATTCAACAGATTTAATAATGGGATTTACTGAATTTGTGTTTGCAAGGCATGATCTAATCAATGTCAAATTGTGTGATTGAGTGACTCAAAATATTTACACATTTGACTTATTACAAATTTAATATTACAAATTTATAAGACTTATTAATATTACAAATTATATTAATATAATTCGACTTATATTAATAACTGGACTTATTTTAATATTACAAATATCAAATTTAATATTTGACGTTTTAAAAATCACATATTTCATACAAAATAGATATTTAACATCTTACTGTCTTTGTTGACGCCGTATCGCTCTTTGTTGGCGGTCAGGATCAATAGGCGTTCGAGGGTCAAAGGTCAATACTGCATCAGTTACAAATTTGGCTAAAAATAATTATTTCTCAGCGTTTCAACTCATAATATTTAACATGATTTAAATATTATTTAATTATTTAAATTATTTAAAATTGTTTTACCGATCATATCCCATTTTAAAAAATTATCTAACTCCTATTTAATTATTTTAATTATTTAAATTTTATTTCTACTTACTGTATTTTATTTAATGACTATGCGTGAACACTCACTGTAACACTGTCGATTTTTACATGATTTGAATTTCATATAATGAAAGTAAGTGTTACGTACCTAACGATTTAATGTTTATGATATAAGAGTTAAATATAGTTAAATAGAAGTAAATCGTTTTTGAAAGTTTTATTAATGTAAAATAAGTTCATAATTTCATTTGAGACAACTGACAAAATTTGATATTTTTAAGTCAAAGGTTTTTGAAGTTCTTTCTTAGATTTTTTGTTTTGTAAGACAGCAAATTGTTTTAAAGGAATAAAACAACAAATGTTTAGTTTCCATAGACAAAACAATATTTTGACAGATACTACGTCATCTTAAGGATTTTTAAAACCCAAACAAGATAATTTAAGATAATTAAATACATTTAATATTTAATTTAATATCTTTAATTATAAAATTATTTTATATTCGTAATAAATCAAATAATAATTTCAATTAGTTAAGTACTAAATTGCTCCGTTTCTATATTTTCATTTACCGCATTAGCATTGCGACAAACGAAATATAATAGCTTTTGATCACACAAAAAATCTTCATTTATTGATTTTATACACAAAATTTGTCCGGTAATAACACCAGCTAATGTGGATTTATACCATCAGTGTTTATTCAAGTAAAAGCTATCGAATGCAAGACAATACCAAAACAAAGCTTTAAAATTCAATTACGTAACAAAATCCTCATTGCGTTGGCACTCTACTTAACGTATTGCATACATGCACAATTTTTTTATTTATATCAGAAGATAAATGAATTTTACTTGAAGTAAATTATTATTTCGTTTTTTATTGTAGATAAATAAGTAAAATAATAGGACAAAAGTCTTATGTAACTTGTTTAATCAATACATCGAAAAATATACAATATTTGTTTGTTAAATTCGGATATATGTTTATGGACTAAGGTAGTTTAGTTTCACAATATGTGTAAGAAAAATAGAACCATTATTTTCATTAGAAAATAATGGTTCTAATCCTTGTAAATTATGATTTGGTTGACGAGTATCTTGACAGCGAGAATGCCGGTAAAATTTATGCATGACGATTCATTTTATAATTTTTAAAATGAATATTTTATAAATATTACGTCTAGATGACTTGGCATATGAGCTAATTATTCAACTATTGTATGCTGCCTTTCTTTCGGAGCAAAAATCAAAACAACGAACTTCAAAAAGCGAAAGTAAGATTTTATTTTACCGCGACTTAAAAAATTTACAACGGCTGATGTGTTTACATTAATTAAAGATTCGTATAAATTTTATTTTACTGATGGTGAACCACCATCAGTCATTTCGGAGTGATAAGTTCAACTTGTAATCGAACTCCGGTTTTTGGCAACAATTACAATTATGAAACTGAAGCTTATTAGCTTCTATTATTAATTTATAAATCTATAAGAACGTATTTAAGATAAATTACAAACAGCAGATCGTAATTTATAATTTTATTAATAATATGAATTTAAAAGTAAGTATTTGACCTAAAAAGAGGTAATTCATTACAAGAAATTACAAGAAGCTAAGATTAATAATTAATATATTATAATATTTAATATTATAATATAATATCTATAATATTTATATTCATAAGTAAATTAACTAAATTTTAAAATCTAAATATTTAGATAAATATTTAGATAAGTTCTTATAAAATAAATATTATATATTATATTATAAATAAATATTTATTCTTA